>JAJHUR010084981.1:0-35206 GCA_027495735.1 Lutjanus campechanus
GGGATTTGTTTCTGCTTTATTTCAGTGTGTAGAAAATGAGGAAACAAATACAATTGTTCAGGCTGGGAACAAAATAATTTCAAGGGGCTTACAAAAACATCTCTGTTCACAAGAAGCGGAGACAGTAAAAAAAAAAAGGTGACAAATGCAGAAACTAGATTCAGGGCAATTTTTACACTACATCTTCAGCGTGTATCAACATCCAGAGATATGCAGGTAAATCTTGGCTTTCTCCTAAGCTGTGTGTTAAGTGGACCAACAATAGGATTGTGTGATAGAAGATATGTGATGTTGGCATGAATTACAGGGTGCGTAGCCATATGGCCATGAAATATATGCAGTCTACCTGCTGATCATGGGAATTGGCTCTACACAAGAGATGTATATAATTATGTAAATTATGAGAGTAACTAGCATGTATGTAAAGAGCGTAGGAGTGACATGTGGGTAACACACAGGAACTACACAACCAACCCTCCCTCCCCTGCCTTCTACCGTCTCCTTATCTTGTCTGTCATGAGTATTATAGTTTCTTAGTGTCTTTCATGGGTCTTCAACACAGCTAACATTAGCCATGCTGTTCACTTAACAAGTACAGGTGAGCACAAACAAGAGAGATTCTATGCAATATATGTCATAGGGGATCCCTGCTCCATATCATTACCAGATAAGGGCTCCCCGTCCTGAAAAACGCTGAAGACCCCTGCCATAGACTGTATAACATATGGTGTACATAGCCACTGTGACGTCATCCTTTGGTTTGTGGACTACTGGTTTGAGGCCTCAGGTTCGGCATCATGGCTGTCGCCACCTTGTGTTTTTGGAGCTGGAAGTGTCCATATTTGGGCAAGAGGGTGGAGCTGGGGAGGACACCTACCACTTTATCCTCCTAGGATCTGATCGAGAACCTGAGGACCGGCTAATCACAAGGTAGCCAGGCCCTAAAGCTAAATGGGACCATCATTTAGAAAATTGATATCATGTTGTATTGATGGAGACTTGAAACAAGCAATTAAGGTCATAAACTCATTAGGAAACTGTTTACTGAGGTCATAAATCAAGTCAGAAGTAGGATTATTTTCTCATAGACTTCCACACATATACCAGATTTATTTTTGCAACCAGTGTAGTTGCCCCCTGCTGGCCTTTAGAAAGAACCTGGAAGCCTAGCTACTATAGTCTCTGTAATACATACCCATAGTTTCAGAAATGCTTGAGAACTTAAACCTTCTTAAACCTGTATTCAGTAATTTATTGGTCAGTTGGGGCACAAATTTGTCATATTATCATCTTTTAAAGTTGATTTGAACAGAGAGCATTCATTTGGAGTTGGGTTTGTGTCCACCTGAGTTTAAAATTCACTCTCCTTTTAGTTCAGTTTTGGTCTCCACCAAATCCTCGGGGAAGTATCTGTCTCTTTAGCTGCTAAATGCTCCAGTGTTAGCTAGTCGCTAACTTTGTCAGTTTGCTTAGCAGGAGACTTAAGGGAACTGAGGAGTTGATGATAATTATCTGTCGGTTCATCACTACAAGGGGCACATTAAACATTGTCATTTTAACCACTGTTAATATAAAAAACATTGATAGTAATATTAGAGTAGCTATAAGATAAAGACCACATTTCCCATGTTTCCCAATTTTACTTTTTGGTCAATTTGCAAAGGACACTACCCCTTTTCAGCAGTTTCTCTGCTAAAAGACCCAACTTCTCACAATAGAAACTGCAAGGCTGAAACATGTGGAAGATATCATACTTACTATAAATATTTTCATTATTTTTGCTTTTATTAATGTCCTGCTGTGCATCTAATTATGGAGACACACTGGTTACATCACAGAATTGGACACTAAACATATGCTAACACTTCTGCTTGATAATTTAAAAGATCAAAAAGAGCAAACATGTTAAGTCTACAGTGACCATACGGTATAAACTATTCAACCGCTTGCTGTCATGGCGATTGTGTTACTTAAACTATACTTATATAGTGTAACTGTCGCCAAGGAGATGTGAATGAAACATGGGCACGATTAAAACATTTAACACTCCTGCACACAGATCGGTGATAAAGGCCAGTGCTGTTGTGAAAGGATGCTTTCTGATTTCCTTTGAGTCAGTCCCAACGGAGTGACTCAGTGTGCTGAGGTGAAGCTTCGTTGGCTGCAGTGACAGAGTCACTACGACAGAGCAACATATGGCGTGTGTGTGCGTGCGAGTGTGTGTGTGTGTGTAAACTGATAGTTAAGCATATTGACAGTTCTCGGCTGAAAAAAGTGATAATGAGAGAGGTTAAAGTGTGAAATGTCTGGGGCATCTGTGTGTATTATGGACATAAGTGTGTGTTTTTCCATATGTGCACATGTGCACATGCCTGGTTGTTGCCTATAATGTATGTTGACTTATACTGAAATACTGATCAGCAAAAAAAAAGCAGCAGAACTGACTTATTCTTCATGGAATTATTACTACCATCATGAATTATGTCCATATTTCATATTAGTTGTCAAAACAATCACCTTTATTATCTAAAGGTTGTTTGAAGTTAATTAAAAATAACTTCTTTGTGAGTTTTGAAGGTGAAATGAATAGAATTAGAGTATATGGAAAATTAACATAGGTGATAAGATGTTGTTTTTGTGCTGAAAACTGGATAAATTGCAGAAGTAATGTGTGAAAAGTTAAAGAGTAAAATGTTCAATATCCCAAGAAGGAAACCTCCCCTTTAATCTCAGAATGCAGAAAGATGAGACAGCTCACACAGTCTATGTGTGTTTATGGCTGTTAAATGAGTTTGTCAGGCTCTGTGATCAATACTGGTTGTCATTTTGACATGTGTTTAGATCAGTGTGCGAGGGGCTGACTGATAGACTGATAGCCTTGAATGGAAAATGCATCATGCTGTTGTGTTACTAATTTTTAGAGAAAACACATGAGCAGAGTGTGTTTTCATGATGCATTGCAGCTACTAAATAGTACTTACTAAATCCTGTATTGACGCAATTTCTTATGTGAAGTGAAACATTGCCTGTATACAACACATAGCAGCAAATATGAGGTTTAGTGCTACCCTAACACTTCTGGCAATCTAGTGTCTGGTATAAATTAATGGTAAATGGCAGGATTTTCTTAGATGATAATGCTGCTAATGCCAGATTCAGATGGCGTGATATTTTTACGATGGTGACTATAGAGTCACATAGCCTTGTCTGTGAGACATGACAGACTACCTGACCAATCATTGCTTTTCATCTTTAACAACATGCGGGATGTCACTGGGAAGGAAGTTCAAGGGGCTTGTATTAGACCAACAATGTAAACAAACACTGGTGGTGTGAATGGTAGTGTTGTGTCAAAAAAAAGCCTCAGCTGATGGACCAGCAAGGTCTGGGCTTGATGCCACAACACCTTATCAACTTTGTTAACAATCTTCAGGTTTTCACTCTTGTTTCCGGGTTCAAATCATAAAGGAAAAATCTCAAACACAAAAGGAAAAATCATCAACGCCAAAAAGAATCACTGAAAGAATGCAAAGTTTAGCCATACAAAAGTTTATTGACTTCTCTTAACAAAGAAAAATCAACAAGCCTGAGTCAATCCCGGGATTAGACTGAAGAAAGAACTCAACACATTGGTTTATATATTACTCAGAGACTCAGATGAATCCCCCCCCCCCCTTTTGAGCATGTAGGATCACTTGCAAACATATCAGGGTCCCACTTTCCCGGGTCCTGATACAGTATTCAGCAGATGCCTGCTTCGTTTAGGTTCGTGTGGCTTAGTCAGCTGTTTTTTCCAAAAACAAGGTAAATCAAGGTCACGTTGGCCTGTGGTGTATCACTCGCCCAGCAATTGTTCCACTGGCTGTATTGGGCACCGCAAAACATCTCTCCCTCCTTCAGTCAGGGTGCCTCTACTATGATAGGAGTGAGGGAGAGGAAAAAAAGGTTTTCCCTGGCCCTAGCACTCTACACAGAAAGCTTTCCTCTACTCACTATACATGTCCTCACACCCTAACAACTGCTGGTACCGCTAATGTAAAAATGCTTCTACAGTAGCAGCTATCTCCTGTTTGGAAAAACGTAAAAAAGATGATTTTTATGAGTGCACTCTTTATGTCTTTATGTTTTATAGGCTATGTAATGCTGTCAGAGAATAGGCAATAAGTTGCTGTGGAAATAAAGCTTTGATGGAGGAGAGAAAAAAATGCATTTGGCTGTAAATTTTCAGGTTTTTTAAAAGTTTTTTTAATAGTGAGAAATTGATTAATTGATCGTTAATGCTACCAATGATTGCTTAAGAAAAGTGTTTGCAATTTAAAACCCTAAAAGGCAGAAAAAGGCACAGTGGCCCTTTGTTTCACAAACATCATTCCTCTTGTTTTTCCATGTTTACAGCTGTGCACAGAAGAGCATTCTGTGCTCCTATTGGTCAACATTTGGAACACATGGAATTTAACATTAATCATTAGTCAGCCAAAAAAAAAAATCAAACATGCTAATCTTTTTGAGTCACGTAATTAGGCTATCACATAGTCTGTAGCCGGCATTAGATGACATCAAGATTGAGGGCGTCTCTGTGTTCTGAACTTGTGCAGCAGGTCAGACCAGCAGCAAAAATGTAAATATACAGTATGCTTGCATTTTATTTTTTTATGCTAACGTTATTTGTGAGGAGGGCTTCCGCCTTTTAAACCCATGCTGACTAAAATATTGATGGTTTGGGACTCAAGTGCGTGCGAGAGCAAACTTCATGTAGTCTCAGCGTTATGGCTGCTATTGCTGTTTCTCACAGGAATATGTTGTGTTAGTCATGTCACGTTAGCTAGCTAAAGTCTATTAAATTAAAATAGTTGACGGGGAAGCCACATGTAATGGCAGCGGTTTCCACCAAGTTGCTATTTCCAAATACAGAAATGTCCCTGTATAAACTGTCATGTCATTATGATTCTAACCCTGTGCTCCACCCAGCTTTGATTCCTTGTCAGTGGAGAACCCCCCCTATAAATTGTCATAGCTGCTTAGAGGTGTGAACTGTAGCGCCTTAACTAGCACCAGTAAGTTCAAATAGCAGACTTTTATCACAGAGAAACGGTTCTAATTAGAATCCACTGTTGGATGTTTATTTTAGCCTGTGTGAAGTTTAAATTTAGGACAAATAAGCTGAAGCCTTCATCTGCAGAACTGTGAAGTCATAGGACCGTGTAACAAGGTACGGTTTCCTGTGTACAGTCCGGCCAAAGCTTTAGTGAGTGTGCGTACTAACCACACACTGCTCTTATGGATTTATTTTATGTGGGATAGTGAATCTTATTTTGCATGGGATTAAGGGCCTACTTTATTCTACTATCTGCTCGGTGTTGCGTTAAAAAGATCTGAGGACGTGTCTGAAAAAGCTTTAAAAGGGGTTTGTTATAAAAAGACTTGCTATATATACACCAACTGGATCTTTTAACTGAAAGATCTTTTTCTTTTGTGCCATTGGCTAGCTCCAGAAGAGTCAGTTGAAAGCCACTGAAATCACAGCTGATCTGATTCTACATTCGCTGCTTTGGTCCAACCTGACTGGTTCTGTGAGCTCTAAAAGCTCTGATGTTGCCTTAGCAGCACTCAGAGCCAGAAGTTAGATTTTTTTGTTCTCTCTTAAACTTTTCTCTTTCGTACTGACTTTAAAGACTGCAACTAGAGAGGATGTGAAAAGTCACTTGTTTCAGTCACCCCAATGCCCTAAAAATGCATCTCTTGCACTCTCACTTTGATAGTCATGCTACTGCTTATATAGAGGTCTCTTGTTTTTAAATAGGTTCGCCAAATCCCTCAGATTTATTGCTAATCCTGCTTCTTTCCTTTGCTAATAGTTTCCTTGTAATCAGTAATGTCAGCACCACTAAATGGGACGTGAGCACAAGGGTTAATATCAAACATAAGATGAAACTGGAAGTGCACACTAAGCAGAGTGGAGATTCCCGCCTGGCAACAGATGTTTAAGCACCTACTGCAATGCCACCACAATTGCCAGATGCAACCAGTGTTCCACATTAACACGACCGCCTCGTACTTTGTCCCTAATTAAAACAAGAGACTATTTTTACTGAGGAGGACAGAGGACTGATAGAGAGCTGAACATTATGAATTCAAGTGTCAGTTCAGCTCAAGTTTGAAGAAATTCCCTCAAGGCGTTCTTGGGGTACCATGTTCACAATGATCTGACCTGAGAACAGAGTCCCTCAGGCCATAAAAACATGAGGTATGAGTATAAAAGTCCTAAAAAAGATGATTTTTAAGGTTGTTCCAAAATTGTGAAACACTGAGATCCTTCAGCATACAGTATAGTCATGAATGTGTATTAAAAAAAGAGTATAGGGTGATTGGTCCAGCAGTATTCGATACTGGCTCTGGACAAGATGCAGGTCCTTTTGAGGAGCCTTGATGGTCTAAAAGAGTCAAGTTTGTCCTGAGTGTAGTACCAGTAGTTATTCATAGCAAATTGACATAGCCTTGCTCTGTGAATTCCACAGCGACCTGCTCGCTGGATTATGAGACTCAGTATCTTGTGTACAAAGTTGACATTTTGGTGTGAGGGTTGCACAAAAAGAGACCTTGTAGTATAACTGTGCTCTGTTTACTATCAATATAGACTCCCTCTTCTCATTTGGGATCATCATCTGGGAGCCATGAATTTCCACAAGACATTTTTTGTTTGTGGTAAATTCAAGGGAAACAGTTCCTTGTATTCTGTATGTGTGTAAATGTTCAAAGTTGTGACAAACAGCAAAATGAAAGGTGAATTTACGGCAGACATACTTATTGTTGTGTTGGCTGAAATCTTGTCTGAGTCCAGCCTCATTATAAAACTGCTCACACAAACAAAAAAAAGACACTTTAAGGGCTTCATCTTACACCCAGCACAAAGCGGCACACGGCTGTCATTGCTAGTTTCCGACTAGTTTCTCGCCCACGTTGTGTAAGTAGCAAATGTACTTGTGACCCTCTGTGCGCCCATGGGCGTGTTGGTCTTAAAACGATGTGTCGTGAGGGTCATTGCTCTCCGAAGCAGCAGAAAGTGACAAAAGAAAGTGAACATTCTGACTGATAGTTGATGGGTTGCAGGTGGGTGAAACAGGATTAAGCGTCTCCTCAGTGAGACATGGTCTGTGCATTTACACACAAGGCACAGCAGCATATCTTCACTGATTGTTGTTGCTGATTGAATCTGACAATCAGTCAGGATCTATTGTTATTCATGTTCTGTGGTCTTCTACACATCTAAAAGGTCACCACACAGAGTTCATACAGTGAAACTGTTTGGAGTAAAGTAGCTGTATAAATACCGATTCCATCAGAGCTGTCTAAAAACGGTTGTTTTCTCTGTCCTGTCAAGTTTAAAACTTCAGTTTTTAGTTTTGCTGCTTAAATATTAACAACATTTGAAGTGGTGTTATTACTGCACACATGGAAATGGAGAGTACTGAAAGACAGAAATAATCACGCAAACTTCAGACGTCCTGGAAAGAGGAATTCCTGTTGCTTATGGAAAGTTTTGAAGGAGCACATTTTTATCTTATCTACCCTTAGAAAAGCATAACATTAATTTTCTGTGTTCTGTGTGCATTGCCTGTGTGAAACTTTTTAATTTGAAATTAAGGCTGTGGTTCCATTATATATATACAGTATATTATTTCATTCTTTAAAAGTGGACAGACTGCAGGAAACAGTCCTTGAAACTCACATTTTCCGAGCGAGAAACCCTGGACCCCTGTTTTGACGCCTCCATATTTTTGAAGTCTCGAGATCGGCAAGTATGTCTAAATAGGGCCCCAAAATAGATGTTATGTCTGTCATCGTACAATAGCCTGTGTGACTGTTAATCTTTCCCATGCTTGTGCTACACAGGTGTAGCGTAGCCGCTACATCTGAATCACTGGGCAAATTGTAGGTGTGGGAGGTGAGTCAGTGGTCTATGTCTGATTCTGTGGAGAGAGCCGTCTGGGTTACCTGCTGTGGCTCCTGCAGGTGTCTGGAACTGGGAAGTGGGGTGAGCCCTGTTCATGATAGAGCTGTGTTTGCTTTGTTTGCACCTGTTCACTTGTAGTCGCTTTTATTTGTGATACTCCAGTAGATCAGGCTGTATGTTTTTCTGTTCTGCACCGATGTTTTAGATTAAATATAGCTCAGTTCTCTGTTGCTGTGCGCTAATAATGTGGTTGTCACAGGTCTAATGAGTCACATTAGCTGTCTCGTCAGGAGCCTGAAGGTTTGCAAAACCTTAAAGATCATCATCAAGCTCCCGTCATCCCTCAACATCGGAGTTCTACCACAACACCTGCTGTCAGACTATTTACAGCTTCTTTTGTTTGTCTCATTGTTCATCACTTTCCTCCACCATATTTGCATCATATTGGTTGACTAATGCTCTTCCTTCCTTCTGGGTAATTATCCGAGTGTATGTGAAGCATGACTGTGCTGGGAAAAAGACAAAAAGAAATCAAAGTGAAACACCCACTGGGCTCTTATTGAAGTTATTAGCCATCCTTGGAACTTTTTCACTATAGCTATTTTGATTATGTAATCAGCAGCACTTTCTATCACATACCAACAAACATCAGTGAGCATCATTAGCATTTATGCCCAAAATAGATAGAGCCATTTGAAATGAAAACACAATCATTCAGACGCAGTTGAACTGTGATCCATATTCAGTGAGCCTGGCAGCCAGCTGGGTATTTTTTCCCTTGTATGTTAATATTTTAAAGCTTCTGCTAACATTTTTATTAAATGGTAGATTTTTATTGTGGTCACTCGCCTCTTAATGGTCCATAATCAGAGCTGCTGCTAGTGTCACTCAGAGCGATGCAAACTGTATCACAGCAGTACAGCAGGTGTGTGCTTGTGTGTAATCGTGTGTGCGCAGAGTATAATGTCCATCAGCATCTGGACGTTCACCATGGACAGATTTGGTTGATGGGTGATTAACCCCCAATGATGCTTGTAGGGCCATCTGCCATTGTCTGCTATTGACAGTGCTGTAGTGACAAGTCAGTCAATCCAGAGGCCATACAGACATATGGTGCACCCACGCAAGTGATTTCACTTATTTTGACTCAGTAGATTCAGAATTGTACAGACTGTATTTGACTGGCATCTCCCTCACTCTTATATTAGCTTTATCACATCTGCTAAGGTGGACAAATCGCACCTTTCTCATTCTTAAGCCCAACCAATATATGGGTCAACCAATATTATAGGCCCAGTATTGACTTATCAAAACTATATTCTATATCAGCATTGGCATGTATAGGGCTTTTCACGCTGCACTTAGCATCAGGCTAAGAGAGCTGTTAGCCCGAGACTAGGAAAGCTTTCACGCTGGCACAATCCTGGAACATTCTAAAGTGGGCTAACCCTGAATTTAGCCTACGGCTTGGCCCTGAGTTTGTGGGGTTATCCCCTGAAAATCAGCTAAACCCAGGACTAAAAAGTGCCTGTGTGAAACAGTAAGCATGGAATATTCTAAAATGTCTGCAGCTGCGGATTGTCTTGAGTAACCAGGTCATGATTTTTGGAGAAAGACACTGGTTTTGAAATTTTCAAATGTATATTTTTCGGTGCTTTGAGCACCAAAGGCCCCAATGGTCCCTGTTTTATTAGCCCTTATTTCGGAAGTGTACCCTCCCGGATACAGACATTCAATGTCTAATTTTCAAAGTTGCAGCAGTGCTTTTGTTTATGTATGTTGCCATTTTAGATTTTTGATACAAATTATGAGCATAGTGATGGCGTGAAGTCACATGACCTGAGTATTGACCCATCCCCCCCTTCAGTGTTTCTCATGATATAAAGATCACCCATTGAATGCCCCCTCCCACAGCCTGTCAAGTGACTGTATCCCCCAGGATACAGAAACCATTTAAGGGGGATGTCACACTTCCTAGATGGATACAGACATTACCAATGAACTTGATTCAGGTGGCATACTCTCCAAAATTTAATTGGATAGCAAATTAGTAGTAGACAGGGTTGATGTTTGATAAAACTATTCTCATTAGTATGATAGAGTACCTCACACCTGGCCTCAGTAGTTAGTCGGCATAAAAGTCTGCTCAATTTAACTCATCATCTTAAAAGGTATCATCGTATTCTTGGTAGACTTCTTGCACTGAGAGTTGATGCCATGTTGCGTTCAAACGCAGAACACAGATCAGAAGATTTACATGCAAACTTCAGTCCCTGATACCCCATGTTTAATTTAGTTTGTTTAATTCACTGCGCTGTTTGAGAAAACAAGGTTGAAAGAAAAAATCATGCACACATCGCGGAACTCTTAAGGGTAACAAGACTAAAAAATGAAAGACATGTCTCGGCTCTGGACTCTGGCTCTTAATAAATACACAATGAGACACAGACAGTGCTAATTACATTGTTAATGTAAGTGTTACAGTGTTGTTAATTTGAAAGCAGAGTCGTGGGCATGGGGTCTAGACAAAGGGACAGATGACTGGTGAAGCCAAAACAAAACACTGCAGCAAGTTTTAATGAGGCGACAGGGGACTGCCCGTCAAACACATAACAAACACTCGCATCCCAGAAGGGACACACACACAAACATATACACATATACAAGCATGCTCTAGTGCTCACATGTGTACAGGAATACAGTCGTGCATGCGGATACATAAGACACACGCATCTGTTACTATTTAAGGAGTAAAGAATTATTCACTCATTATTGAGAAAACTATATTTTGAGGGAGTTTTGATTTTTACTCTTCAATTATGCTGGAAAAGTATATTTCAAAAGATTAAACTCTTGACTATTAAATATTGTAACAGGCCAACCTCCTAGTGATTACTTTTTTTCCCAGATGTAGAGGGCTTTGAACAGATTTTTAAATAGTTTGATGTTGTGATTTTGTGATTGTCTGGGACAAGGGTGTTTTCTGGCACAGAGCAAGTTTAGAAATTAAAAAGATTAACTGCTAAAATTCCACCAGGCTCGGCTGCATCGCGTTACGGCTGCATCGCGTTACGTTAACCAAAGCCGATCACAACCATTCTACACAACGCTTGCGATTCCACCAGCAGCGCCTCGGCACATTCCAGAAGCAGCTCTCAAAGTCTATTTTTGATGGATGCCACGTCAGTTAGCACAGAGCAGATCGAACCGGCAGGAAGTCAGATGGAAAAGGCGGGGAGAATGTGGTTAATTTTCAAAATAAAAGACCCTGTGCAGACTCACGATCATAAAGACAGTTGGGAAAAAAAACTATTTAACCACATATCCATGGTAGAAGCACAAAGAGCAAAGAAAGAGGACCTAATCAACTAAATCTGAGCAAATAAACATAATCAGGTGGGCAAAATGCTCCGCTGCTGAAATGCTTCTGAAACGCTGCTGGTGGGGCTTGCAGCTGTGCGGAGGACGGATCAGAACCGTGGAGCAGACGTGCCGTGCTTGCTGGAATCAACCGATAAAGCAAACTAAAGCATTTCATTAGTTACATATGTTACATATATATAAATCCTTAAAAGGACAGTTCAACCCAAAATCAAAAATACATATTCACCCCCTGGCCTGTATTGCTATTTATCTATCTAGATTGTTTTGGTGTGAGTTCCTGAGTTTTGGAGATATCGGCTGTAGAGATGTTTGCCTTCTCTCCAATATAATGAAACTAAATGGCACTCGTGCTCATCTTGCTGCAGTAGAATCCACCGGGACTACTTCCTTTTCTACAAGAAAGAAAATAGTTCCTTCATGAAAGTGCTAACAAGGTCTGTAGATTATCTTGAGTAACTGGGTCATGATTTTTGGAAAGACACACTGCTTTTGATTTTTTCAAATGTAAGTTTTTGGTGTTTTGAGGCAGACATCTTGGCCTATATTTCCAAAACTGTGCAACTCACACCAAAATTATCGAGATGGATAAATAGTACTACAGGTAAGAGGAAATATATTTTGATTTTGGGGTGAACTGTCCCCTTAAAGAAGACATTTTCACCCAGAATTGGAATTAGATTGTTAGTATTAATAATTTTTTAAGTTTTTTGTCGCAATTCTCTAGAATGGGTGTACTCTTTCCTCCTTATTAATTTCTACATGGACATTCAGCTGATTTGCGGCTGATCTACGATGAACTCCGTCTTCACCAAAACACGCCCGTCTCAGACCTGACTGATGAGCTTAAAGGGTCAAAAGATTAAGCTCAGTATTCCCCATGTCAGCCATGTCAATCATAGCTGCATTTACAACGTTACGGCAATATCAGAGATTACTGCTTTGAAATGCGGGGCTAAATACCCCTGCATTACTGCGCTGAAATATAGACGTAAAAATCCAAGATTATACTTCAGTGAAATAAAGCCTTTAGGCCTAATCCATATTCAAAGTCTTGTCTCTAGCTGGGCTGTGGGCCTCTATAACCTAGTTCTGACGGCTGTTATTGGGGAAAGCTGCTTTGTACTGGTCAGTTGTGTGATGAGGGCTTGGGCATGGTCTGTTGAGCTGACCTATATTTGGCTGCCTGCCCTGTCTGCACAGTCAAAACCAGAGCTTCTCTCTTGTTTTGTTCTATAGGCAAATTGGGCCGCCGGGCACTCTCCTCCGCTCTCTGATCCAGTTCTCTGAACAAGTCCAAGCTTGAGTGTGCTGTCATGTGAAATGTTTCATGCATACGCATCCTCCGGGATAAAGCAAAGAGAGGATTCATGTACAGAACAGAATCAGAACTTCCATCACCCTCAGTGTGGAGGAATTTGCAATATTGATTCAGAAATGTATCGACAACTAACAAGGGATGGGAAAAACAGAAATCATAGTCAAACAAGAGTCTACAGCCATGGTAGTGGCTTTGTAGAACTGTATTTGGGTGCAATCGTGCTTTGAGCTAAATGCTAATATCAGCATGCTAACATGCTCAGTGTACCAGTGTTTAGCAGGTATCATACTTGCCAGGCTTGGGATTTCACAGGAGTCACCTGTTCTTCATCACCCCCTCCCTACTTCCTCCTGGGATCAGAATTTTCCTAACGTCTCCCAATTTAGGAAAAAAAAAAAAATCCCACCTCTTTTTCCTTTTCATCATCACAACCCGTTTCTGACGCCCTACAGTGTATAAGCCCTATACATCTTTAAAAGTCTACTGTTTCCACCCAGAGAACAATACAGCTGCACCAAACCAAACTTCCCAAGAAAAAATCCTGCTTCTTAAGGAAAGTTTTAAAGGAAAGGTGCACGCATTTAGCAAAATCTGCTGCATCAGTATTCTTTTAGGGACAGCAGGAAAAAATGAATAAAAAAATTAAAAATAAACTGATGAATATTAGTTTATGCCAGAAATTTATGCAAGTTCATGCTAGAGGGGTGAATTATTCTACATTTTTTCTGGAGAATTAAAAGTAAAATGAATGCTGTTGCAGTGTACTTATTATTTTGTTATTTTCATTCTTTAAAAGTCACTAGAATGTAGGAAGCAACGTCTCTGAAACTCAATATTTTTGCTATCAAAATCCTACTTTTGAGGTCTCAAGGTTGGCAAGTATGGGCAACCATCTTACTCGCAGATTAGTGTGCTAGCATGCTAATTTGAACCAAACATGAAATACAGTTTAGAGTGATGGGAATGTGAGTTTTGCAATATTTGGTCATAAACCAAATTGTTCATCCTCTGGAGACCACGAGTGTTGGATGTACAAGTGGCTGACCAGTATGTTTTTTTCCAGAGCGATATGATACAGATTATTTGTTAAGGAAAGAAATCAAACAAATTAACTAAATAATTACAAAGCATTTACTGTCTTGCAAGTTTTTTGTGAGGTAGGGGCTGTTTTTGCATTCTGTCCACACTAAGCAGCAATTTTTCACACATGGTGCTTTTTAAAAACATGCGTTCAGGCTGCTTTTTATTGGGCTTTAATCTAATGTTACCAACCCAGATTTTCATCGACTCCTATAACTGAGGATTAATCTCAGTCTGCAGGTGATTTTCCTGCTCCAGAACACTGCCTTCCACAATTATTTGTGAAGTACAAACAGCAGTCTGCACTGAGAAGAACATACAGAAATTGAAAGGGGATGCTATCATGATCAGCACACCATGACTATGCAATCAAGACCGAGTAAATACACAAAGGAGGTATAATGAATAAATTGACTTGACGGTAACAATGGGGTATGCAGCAATCACATATTGTTCAAACAGTGTTGTGTGGTCAGGTCATATTGTGAGGGACATTGACAAGTCAGCCCCATTCATACCTTAATGCACCTGGGAATCTGCATAAAAGTCAGATGTTTAAAAAAAAGCTTTGTTAAGGGAAGTGTTGCCCCAAATGTATTACTTTTCAACAATCATGTGGTCAGTGTGAGAATGGCCCATCTCCTCTTTACGCTGCATGCATGACTACATGCATGACTCAGCTTTCTTTGATCCAGTTTCCACTGTAGTCATAGATCTTTTTCGCTGCAGCCACATTGACATGAAATAGTAGTGTAAACACAGGTGTTACCGCTGATACTTATTTAGGTCCCACTCCATTTAGTGTAGCAGAGCCTTTCCAGTGAGCCAACATGCACAATAGCAGCACCATAACATCAGTTAGTATCACTGGTAACACCTGTGTTTACGCTACTATTTCATGTCAAAATGGCTGCTGTGAAAAAAGTGAGTTGGAGAGGTTTTTCCACGTCTGTAAGGTAAAGTATTCAAGCTGTATTACTTGCAAAAAAAATGTTTTGTCTAATTCAAAAGAAATAAAAATAAGATAACCTATGGTGGCTGCAAAACCCTCTTAAACGCTAAAGGTCATATGTCTGTTGACACCAGAAAGTGGCTTTGAGGGCTATTTAGTGCGAGAAGCTTGATGACGTAGACCTACTCACATGGCTAGTTGGTGAACTACTGTAGCTAGCGGAGTAATGGGTAATCTTCCAGCCAGCCAGGAACATGCTAACACAGGTTAGTTGCAATAGATATCCAAGTTTGTTTCTATTTTCTCTGTCCTGTGCTGGTTATTCAATAAAGGACTGAAGAGGGAACATAAAGCTGTCTTAGCAAGCTAGTTGGCTAAATGTCAGTTAGCAAGCTTTGTAGCTTGGTTGCTAAAGGAACAGCGGTCTTCTTTTGTGGAACAGTTTCTACAGCGTAAGCTAGTGTATGATCGCATCCTCCATTTTGGGCTTACCAGCTCTTTGTTCATTCAAGACTGTTTGCATTCATTAATTTGTTTATTACTGGTGGTGTGGCTGGGTTTTTACTTGGGTTGTGATCAGTAGCTAATGGTGGCTAATGTTAGCAGAATTTAAACGTCACTGACATTACTTAGCTTAGCATGTGACAGGCAAACATTTAATTGGTTTTGTCAAGTAAAACAAGATCTTAACACACATTACATGTTTCTTCTTACATGCTTGAGGTCCCATTCCACTCCATCTCAGAAATAAATTAATGATGATGTCTTTAAAGCAATTAAGTCAAGGAAATTCAATGTGCTGTGAACTTGTAATTACCCCTTGTGGCCACAGAGGCCGCTGTGCAGCAAAAATGACATAGTTCTGCTTTTAAAACTCACAGACAGGTGAGCATTTTCATGATTGACAAATGTCTCAGGCTACCACAGAGGGATTTGGGATTTTACTCTGCAGTGAAAGAGTAGAACAGAGGCAGAGCATGGCAGAGGTGATAATGAGAGGGATCGTGTTTGATATCAAAGAGCAAAGAGGGAGGAGAAGTTAGAAGCATGGAGGCACAGGCACAGGCAGGGAGGTAGATATAAGAGGAAAGTGTAGAGGGAGGATGATAATGTTGTGCAATTGTGATCGCACAACCTAAAGTATAAAACCAGAAAAGGAAGGAGAGGATGGCGTGAAGAATGCGAAGCATGCAGCGGTGTCACGAGGCCCGATATGCAGCTGAGTGTTTATGAGGAACGGCGTGCGCTCGTGGGTATGAGGTGTTGGGTGGGGATGCAGGGAGGGATCAGGTGCACCACCGCAGCGTTGCAGGTTCAAATCCAACCCTGCAACCTTTCGGGTCATCCTCCCTCTGTCATCCTCGGCTGCACGCTGCCTAATAAAGCAGAAATGTGCTGAAAAGACGAGGAGACGCTGAAATAGGTCAAGTGAAGAGAAGTGGGCAGGCGGAGAGGGAAGGAGGGGAGGGGAAGTTTAGAGGCATGAAGGCAACAAGAAGGAGGAGGATGCAATGAGGAGGAAAGGAGGAGAAAATGTAGAAAGGTGGGCGCTAATGAAAAATTTATGTTGAGCAGCAGCGACGATAGATAGATAGATAGATAGATAGATAGATAGATAGATAGATAGATAGATAGATAGATAGATAGGAATGCTCCCAAAATGGAAGACAAGTAAAGCCAGGTCAGCCATATTAGCAGCCTTCAGTGACCAGAGATTGTTGCCTAGCAGCATGCAAGAATAGTTTTTTTTCCATCTTTTCTCCTCGCCCTCCTACTCCTCTTGTAGCTCTCTTTTCTCCTCACCTCGCCTCCTCCTCTCCGCTGCCCTCACTCTCACTGTCTTTCCACTCCTCTTTTCCTTTCACCTCTCCATCTCCAGCTCCTCTCACGTTCTTTTTACCTCGGTGCTAGGCTTGTGATGCCTCATCCCGACAGCCAGCCTTTTTTTTTTTTCTGTGTGTGTGTGTGTGTGTGTGTGTGGCAGATTTCTCATGACAAGCCTTTCATCAGTGTGTAAAGCTGGCTGATGCAGCTGTTACACCAGCTCTGTGCTGCATCAGGATTACATGGCACATGTGAAGCCCGTGTCCTCCAACGCTTGGTCAAATGCAGGATGACACATGGCATCAAGCATGCAAGTGTGTGTCTGTTTGTGTGCGTATGCTGGTCCTTCACTTGATTTTGTCTTTTTTTGGGAATAGCAAATGTTTTGTGCTGATGTGATATAGTGCTGTCGCAGTGATGGAATTTCCCCTACGGTTATTTAGGTTTTCTCAACAGCACAATATTCAGTTATAGCAATAGTAATAGTAATAGTAATAATTTTGTTTGTTTTTGCAAATTTCTTCATTTATTATAAGTGAAGTAATTTGATGCATTTATACTAAAAGTTAAAAGTTAGATATGCATGTGGATACGTTCTCTTATCTTTATTTTGTTCATATTACTGCTTGTTTTCTGAAAGCGTACGTATACAGATGAAACAGAGCAGTACCTTCAGTAGTTGTGGGGGCAGTGTTGCAGTGCATCCAATAATTCATGCAACCACAGAACATGACAAAGAAGTTTTAAAAATCTGTATTAGAAATAATGTTCATTGTCAATTCGTTTTTGTATTTAATGGCTGCACGGACAACCGTTATATCAGACACTGCCCCCACTTCTCAAGAGGTTCATTATTACAACCTCTTCCATGTTTATTGTCAGAAACTTTTGACTAACTTCTGATTTTCAGCAGTACCCTCTAGTGGAGAGATTGCTTAACATTCATGCCAATGAAAAGGGAGTGTGGAAGTCTGTGGGTTTAAACTGGATGTATCTATTGTCGTATGTATAGTGGGCATAAATGACCTTTATGTGTAACTTTTACTTGTGGATCTCATCTCATTACCCAGTAGGCAACTTTATGGTCCGAGCAAGCTAGCTGCTGGATGCTAGTCATCGTCACATAATACTGTGAATGAATCAATTTACGTACAGCAGCAACACACACACACCAGTGACAAGAATCACAGAGCAAAACTACCCAAATTCTGTACAACAACAAAGCTAACAAGCCCATGTTAGCTACTAGCCTATAAATGTCTCTCAATATTACATTAGTCCAACATTTGCCCTGTGGGAATAGCCACATTAGCAACATTCTAATGCTAAATTCAAGAGGAAAATCTACAAAATAAACACTAAAACCACAGAGAACATGGGAAGACTTAGAGCTTTGAAGTTTGATATCTCAACAAAAAACAAAAAACAAAAAAACAACAACAAAAAACAAAAAAACAAAACAAAACAAAACAAAAACTTTTTATGTGCTCAGCTCTTCTGTCCTCTGAGGCTTGTTGCCAATGTAATGATTTGTGCTGGTGCTTTGACAAAGTTCCAATTAGTCTGGAGCCAAGTAAATGTTCAGCAAATGTTCACTCAGAAATAAAATGCAACCGGTCTGCATCTGTCCCAGCCCCAGTAATAATGGATCAGAAAAGCAATTTTCTCTTTATGAAAGCTGTCAGACGAGAGCATAGCGGCCAACCAAAGGAACATGAGGTGTCGGCCCTAATGTGTATTTGGACATGGTTTTAAAGATCTTCAGGAGGAGCCTGTGGGCTGGGAGCCACAGACAGTCAGAAGACCGACCAACACATTCTTGGTTTTAGTCTTTTCATTTAAATTGTTGACAGCAACACAATTATAGAATATTGCCAGCTTGCTGCTTCAGTGTTTGGATTGTTTGCCAAAAGATAATGATTTGACTACTTAATTATACCAGTAAAAAGCTAATAGGTAGCACTACAACTACAATGATAGTATAGCTTTTATGTTTACTGCTATTTCTAGTAGTAGCGGTACTACTAAAAGAAGCATTATTGAAATGAGGGCACATTTGTGTCTTTTGGAGTACAGTGCTTGCTATGTGGGCTGCACTCGTACTAAGCATGTTACTTTACAGGAGAAAATTACTGTGGCAGCCTTTGCTGCAAATGTGTGCAAAATCGGTACCCTTTCAGTACAATTCAAAAGGCACGTGGCTGTTACCATGAGGACTGGAAATACCTTTCTTGCTTCATGTACCAGTGTATTTTGGAGTACAAAATGTAGTGAGTGAGTGACACCACTGCCATCTTTTATGGTACTATCATCACTACCATCTACAGGTCCAGTGCTGTTTCTAACCTGCTACTACTACCATAATATCTGTGAGACTAGTTACTCTTCTCTTAGTGGAGTCTGCACACTTTCTTCTCCCTGGCCTAGATTTCCTGTTCCAAAGATGTACCAGTGCACCTGTCCAGGATGTGTCATTACCCTTTGCCAAATGTATGCTGGGATGAGCTCCAGCTCTACATGACCCTGAACATGAATAAGTATAATTAATCATAACTGAACACATAGATCAAAAATGTTGCAGTGGAATCAAATTTCGGTTTATCGGTGACCTTACACGGTGCTACATCCCCACTGTGTCAATATTAGATGCATGCCTTCACCTTGGCCTTCCCTCTACTGTTCATATCTGTGTATCTGTGTGTATTGTGTGATTGGGTACAAATGTAGGAGAGTGTGGGTGTGACAGCCACTCAGCCTAAATGCTGGCACGTCACAGCGTCTTTAATGATAGTAAAAGAGTTGCATGTTCCCTTGTTTTCCAGGAGGTATGCCAGTGCCTGAGGTGGCGTCTGACACTGCCAGCGCTGCCACCATGTTGAGCCCCGTCCTCAACGCCTCCAACGGAGACGGCTCCGAGTCTGAAACCACCTCCGCCATCCTCGCCTCCGTCAAGGAACAGGTTAGAACTGTCTGTGTGGGTGCGTGCGTGCGTGCGTGCAACATACATAGAGGGCTGTCAGTATTAATGAAATATGAACACCAGAAAGTAGTGAGGATAATTCCCCCAGTCCTTTCAGGGTGAATCAGGGCGACAGTAAACAGCAAACACAAATGATGGAATGCCCATCTGAGCTAATGTGTCACAAATATGTCACCACATTTTGATCTGTTTGCAGAACGCCCTCGGCTACGGCCTCTCGATGTAATTTTGAAAATGCTCTAATGTGGTGGGATGTATCGTTGCACTACATGTTGCCAAAGTCTGAGCAGCTTTTGTTGGAGACACTGTGTGTGAGGAAGGGGTAAAGGACAAGACAAAGCACACACCTTGATTTATTTTTTCAGTAAAGCTAACGTTAGGCTGTAGAGCTGTACGTTGGTGTGTATTATGTATTTATGAAGGTTAGAATATTCATGACTAGATGACCAGAATGTGTCTTGATGTGTGAATCCGTTTTAATGTCGCTTTCATTTTGACTGCTACATGTCTCTTGTTAAATTATTGTTTGGACTGACTTTTAGATTATTCCTCGTGTGTAAGGTTTCCTTACATACTATGTTTTGACATATGTTAAAGGCATAGATCAACACATTCTGACTCCCAGCTCATCAAATACAGCAGCTTTGTCAGTGGCCCTACACTGTAAAAAAAAAAAAAGTTGAGATGGCTTAAAATTTCAAGGCAACCCACTGCAATAGATTTTTGAGTTCTGAATCCAGCTCAGACTCTTAAGTTTTGAAATGAACTTTAAAAGGTTTTGCTGAAAAACCTGAATCTTTGAATTTTAGAAACTAACAAAAAGAAAAAAATAGAAAATTGGTCACAGTGAGCTACAAACCTGATTTATCTTTTTTTTAGTGCCTGAAAAATGAAATAGTTTTAATTCAAATTATTACAGTTTTAACATTTACTGTCACTGTCAATGAATTACTCAATATTTTATAAAATACAGTGTTTTTAGTTTCTAAAATTCAAAGTAAATTATCTTAACAAAAGAAAAACTTTTTCAGAACTTAAGAATCTGAGTTGGGCTCAAAACTCAAAATTTTATTGCAGTCCATTGCTTTGAAATTTTGAGTTTTCTCAACTTTTTCATTTTTACAGTGTATGCTTGAAACTATAACACCGAGAGTACCCTTCGAGGTCGCATGGGTTTAGGAAGTAGAAAAACTACTTTGGGTAGGAAAATAAAGCCAACCAAGTAAGTATGTTACGCAAGTTCACATATTTAACGTTACATAACTATAATGTTATGTTACATTTTAAAAAGGAATCAACATTGACTCTTGGTTTCACACGGGACACAAACCCTGGTCTCCTGGGTGAAAGTCCTGTATTTGTTTGACCTACAGAGTCACAGTTTGAATTATAGGGGTCATTGTCCAAGCTGCTGTACTTGATGCGTTGTGAATGAGAACAGGTTGAATACGTGGAATTTGTATTATATTATCAGGCTTTAAACATACATGTAATTTCCTCAGTTAAGACAGTATGCCAAAGAGATGTAGACAAAACCTTGGGGGTAATTAGGACAAGACATTTCATGCAGACATTTTGAAAACATTGTAAAACAGCTATCAAGGAAATGTTCTATAGAAAAAAAAAACTATTCTGGGTTTCAAAATCTTTCATTCCATTAAAGGCAAATTCAATGCTGTATGACCCATTTCCACTGCTGATTAGCAGTTATTCAAGTTGAACTGATCTGTCTTTCAGAGTCTGACACAGTTTCATAATGTCACCAACTTAAAAGATTAATTTAATAGCAGGCTGAAAGTCAGTCAGTGTTTCCCCGCATGCTGGAGTACACGTCTACACTGCATGTTTGATAAAGGTGTGTAATTAAACCAGTGGAGGTAGATTTCCTGCTGGTCCTCAGATGTTATTTAACCAACCCACTAGTCCCACAGAAAAAAATCTTGATTATTTGTGAGGAAATGGCCACTCCTGTTAGCAGCACCACTTATTCGGTATTGTCCAACAAAAGATGAGAAAAGAGTTGTTTGATCTGTTGTTTGATCTGTTTAGTTAAAAGAAACACTGGTGCATTTTCCCATCTGGTGCAGTGCATTTGTTGCTTTAAAGCAAGTGAACTTATAAACACGATTATTTGGTAACCGTGGATGATGTGTGCATCAGCACATGAGATCTGGTATTTTCCGCGATCGATCAGAGAGTGAAAAGAAGTTTGTTGTGTTTGTTTAGAAACCTCTCCCGAGTCTGGTGCCGTACCTTTGTCCCAACAGCCCATTATTCCGATACCCCCATTTTTCAGACAGCCTGTTATCCTGACAACAAATGTCCATTGATCCAAAGGTCCATTGCTCCAAAAATACACACTCTCCCTGAACCTGAGGTCTAAACAATGGGCAATTCCCCCACCTCCTCTAAAATATTTTTCACTTGGTTTCAGTGCCAAAAATCTAGTTGTAGTCTTGACTAATAATGCTCATAAACAGTTATTTCTTTGTGAGCTCTGTTTAAATACCAGAGAAAATAAATGTACACATAAGAGGCATTAAAGTGCTGCATGAGAGGTAAGAGTTAATCCCTGCTGCTTATTTTTTGTGTTGGACTCACTAGTTTTGCAGATGATTAAATGTTGTACGCTCAAGTCCAGAGTTTAACAAGATTAAAGGTCTATAACAACAAGCAGCCTCTTGTGGCTGCACTCGTTGCATACCAGGAGACAAATATTGTTAAATTGGATGAAAAATGGAAAGACAACTTTGCTGTTGCTGCTGCTGCTGAGAATCAGAAATTCTGAATGGAGAAAAGGAAATTTTGACCTTCTGCTGATGGCGCTTGATAGAAAAGTCAGGGGATCACCAAAGTCATTAGGGTTTAGCCTCTGAGGACCATTTATGTCACTGCCAAATTTAATGTTAATCCATCCAGAAGTTGTCCAGATATTTTAATCTGGACCAAAGTGTTGAACAGATGGACCGTTGCACTGGCATTGCCACCCCCAAAGCCACACTAACCAGTGTATTTCAAAATGACTTCCAATCAGCTTATTCCCCCATAGGATTAGTACCAAACAACATATAGTGAATATAGAACAGATTAAATGTGATTAGTTAGTGAGATCTCATTATGTGTGTAAACTTAGCAGGGAAGTCTATCAATTTTAAGCAGTGTGTTTACATGTCTTGGGGAGTACTACTGCATATGTGAAAGGAGTTGTAGAAAGCCTTTGGTGGCTCCAGCAGATTGGCATTGCCAAACCATTTCACAAATGTGAATTAGTGTGGAATCTGTCAGTTGATTTTCAATTTCAAAGGGTGACATAAACAGGCGCAGACCAAATTGCCTCTGGACACAAGTGGATAGACCTAAAACCAGTCAGTGTACCGTTCATTTTGTAACAGATTCAACATAAACAGTTCCAGCCATCTTTGTTGTTTATGAAAAAAGCCTCAAGGACAAATAAGGTTGCACTCCTGTAAGGTCATTGTACCAAACCATATTAGATAAATGGTTGTGATTGGCCTGAACAGATCCAGGATGGGTAGAATCTGAATGGGAACTCTGTACAGGAGGCAATTTTTTTCCCCCAGCATGTTGAAGGCATGACCCGCCCCACTCTGCCTCTTACTGGTTTATTCTTATTCTTAACCTAACTCTACCTAATCACACTCATCTTGCCTAAACCAACCCGAATAAAAAACCTCAAACCCACAAAAGCAACAAGTACCAGCCAATCAGAATAAGAGTAGGGCGCATCAAAAATATTGAAAATAGGAGGGAGGCCAGAACAAAAAAATATAAGCTCGCAGATTCGTCTGGTTCCCAGGCTATGACTCCAGAGGGAGCTGCGTAATATATGAAATATGAAGCTGCCTCAAGTGTCATCACTTGAGGCAGTCAATTTGGCCCTGTCAATTTGGTCTGAAGACAATAAGCGAAA
This sequence comes from Lutjanus campechanus, assembly GCA_027495735.1. Taxonomy (NCBI): domain Eukaryota; kingdom Metazoa; phylum Chordata; class Actinopteri; order Lutjaniformes; family Lutjanidae; genus Lutjanus; species Lutjanus campechanus. The sequence continues at coordinate 23,421 of JAJHUR010084981.1, forward strand.
TACATCTGGGGGTTTGAAGTTAGAAAGAAATCACCAAACCATCCCAGACCTCTTGGACTGAGGTTAGCATAACACAACCAAATCTCCAACTGAACGGCCTGCAGTTGATTTGTATTGTGGGTAAGGTAAGCACCAGGTTTTGGGAAGGAGGAAGAATGCATGGAATAAAAAAAACCCATGATATTTCTGTATAGTTCTGTTGCATTGATTTTGATCCTTTCTTTAAAAAGACTTTCCAACATAAGTCAATGGTATTGGAGAGCAATGCTAAAACTGTGGAGTACTCTTTTAGTGCTGGATAGCAGCGCTTTGAATGTTGGCTGGGTCTGGAAGTGGTCAGAGAAGATGGGCGTTTGCCCATGCAGTGTGTGGGTTAACAGTTCGAGTGGATACTTGATACCATGGACACTGTGTGTGTCCTTGAGTACTACAGTGTGATGCGAGGAAGTGCACTCTGAGATGCAGATGCTAAAGATAGCCAGTGAAAACGCTGAGAGTAGAGAAATAATGGCTTCTGCATGTTTCAGACTGAAACCTCACCGTGAGATACTACGATGTTCTAGAAGTCCATGCTAAGTAGGTCATGTTGACTTGGACATGCACACACACACACACACACACACACACACAGGTCATGTGCACACACTCAGATGATCTAGGGCATGGTAATGGCCTTCTGGTGAGAATGTGTGAAAAGAAAAAGGTGGAGGAGAGGAAAAGTAGAAGGAGTGTCAACTATTTGAAGAAAGTGATAGTTATAGAAATAGATAGTTGTTCGCCACCTCCCTTCTTCTCCCTCTTTGAGCCGGAGTCGTTATATTTCATGCTCCTGCACCACAGTGAAGTTATTATTATTTTTTAAGCCAGTCATTTGTCACTTCTTTCATACTTGTTTTGCGGTGTGTAATTTTTCAATACGTTGGGGCTTTTGCCAGAGTTTGTAACCAGACTGTAGAAAGGAAGCTGGGGTGTATTTTTCTGGAGGCTTTCCATGCACACACACACACACACACACACACGCACACGCACACGCACACGCACACACACACACACACACACACACACACACACACACACACACACAGAGTCATGTTTCCATTACTTTAGAGGACATTACATTGACTCACATTTATTTGGAGACTTACCCTAAACGTACCCATTCTGATTACTTGCCTAACCCTATTGGATTAATTGGCCTTGTAGACATTAAGATACATATAAATACACTTCTACACGTCTTTTACACTTCTTGAAGTTTATTTTATATCCAGCACTTACTCATCTTTTTATAGCACTTTTTATGTGTGCTATGCCTTGCCCTCAGTGTATAAATATATGTATATATGAATGGGCCAGACATAATATTTAAAAAAAAAACATCTTATGTGATTATTTTATTCTTGTTATTTATATCATAACATATGATATTTTATATCATAAACGGTCATTTTTACAGACTTCATCCAGTGGAGAGACCCTGGAGGTCTGGAGAATTTTTATAAGAAGTGATGCTCCCGCTGTCCCCAGTTGTGCCTGTGACCTTTCAAACCTTTTATTTATTTTATTTCTTGATGGAGGCATTTTAACTCTTAATATTTGGTTTAATAAGAGATATTTTTAAAGTATTTTTAACACGGTCCCCGCGTGGTACTTTTGACCGCTACCTAACCCTGAGCCTAATCATAAACCCTAAATTGTACAATTTATGTTATGGGGATTCGTGCTTTGTCCCCATAAGGCACACTAGTCCCCACCATGTGAGTGTAGAAACATCTTGATGCCCCCACAACATGAGTAATACACACAAACACTCACACACAGTCCGCTTCCTGTTCATTTTGGTTCATAAAGACAAGGTCAGGCATGAGAGACCAAGAAAAAGCTTCACATGCACTTGGATACACAGTCGGACACACACGCGGTCCACGGACACACACACACACTCATGTACATGCTGCCAATCAGATTCTTTTGCCTCTGCTGACTCACACCAGGAGATCCCTGCTGCTGTTTCTCCTCTGTTTCCTGCTACCCACATGAGATTGATTAGCCATTTGACGTCGTATTTATCACATCTGTCAGCTTTTGTCCTCGTATCATTCATCATCTCTGCTGTCAACACATCTGCTGTTGGGGGAGCGCAGTGTGAAGTGGCTGCTCTGAAAGAGTTTCATTCCAATGTAAGATGTGCCTATTTGAGAAATCTGACATATTGTCATATTGAATGACAGATAAAGTGAAAGTGGCACAGGGTATTGAATAGCTGTCTTTCGCTTGCTGCCTGGTAACATTTGACAATCCAGTCAGTTCTGAGATGTTGAATGTTTGTTTAAAAAAAATCCTCAAAACAGTTTTGTCCCATCAGCAGACAGGGACCTACAGCAGTTAAAAACAAAATCCCCCTTTTTGTTTTTGAAATAGAAATTCAGAAAATCCATGTTTCTTTTCTGGTGCTTGAAGCCCTTTTTTTGGTGTGAAATAATCCAATTGCATTTGAACATATTTCTGAAAGGACTATACCAAGGTTTTGTGCAAGTCCATTATAAGAAGGACAGCATAGTGTTTTGACTCATGAAATGATATGGTGTTCTTATATAGAAGCTGAAAATACAGAAGGAGGGAATAGAATTTTATACAAATAGAGGCTGCACCTGATGTAACACCACTGACGCACCACTGCAGCAGAGGACATTGCATCTCAAAGTTGTGCTAATGGTTTGGAAAAGCAGGTGTAAAATCAGCATTAACCTAACTCTTGGCCATTAATAGTTGGAATTAGAAAAACCTGTAAATGACAGCAGTAAATTGTTCAACACTTAAAAGGAAAATTTGTTACTTTTCATGTGGATGTCCTAAATGCAGTCAATTGAGCCAATAAATTCCACAGTGTGTGCTATACTGACTGAGAAAGGTGAGTTCCTCTGCTTGCACAGCCATGCTGGCAATGCCTGCATGTACCATGATGCATTGCGTGCAAGCATCCAACTTCCATTGTCATGTATTGCCACCCTAGCCCATACTAGTTTATTGGCTAAAACATAATACATCCATCCATCCATTTTCTGTAACCGCTTATCCGTGAGGGTCGCGGGGGGCTGGAGCCTATCCCAGCTGACTTTGGGTGAGAGGCGGGGTACACCCTGGACAAGTCACCAGTTCATCGCAGGGCTGACACATAGAGACAAACAACCACTCACTCTCACATTCACACCTACTGGCAACTTAGAGTCACCAATTAACCTACTAGGCTGCATGTCTTTGGACTGTGGGAGGAAGCCGGAGTACCCGGAGAGAACCCACGCGGACACCAGGAAAACATGCAAACTCCACACAGAAAGGCCCTGCCAGCTCGGGGATTCAAACTTAGGACCTTCTTGCTGTGCGGCAGCAGTGCTAACCACCGCACCATCGTGCCACCCGCTTAAACATAATGTTAGTTGAAAAATATACTGATCTAGGAGACTAGACAGCCAAATTGAAATAGCTGGTGGTTCTTCCCGAACACCAACTACATCACTGTGACATCACTGGCTGCAGGAAGAACAAATGATTTTACAGCAGGAGAGTTCCTCTTGGTCAGTATAGCACATACTAAGGAATTTATTGCTTCAATTGACTACATTTACCATCCAGGATTTTTTACCATCCATATTGACTGGACATCCACATGAAAAGTGCCAAATTTTCCCTTTAAGTTTATGACTGGATACCACAGACTGTATAAGGTACGTGGATGTGCCTTCCTGGACTGAAAAATGAAGCCAATACAGAAGCCCCTTCAACCTGCATTAATTGTAATGGTCAGCAGAGGGCAACTCCACTGGCTGTGAAGAGAAAACCTATTGTATAGAGGTCTATGAGAAAATGACCCTACTTCTCACTTGATTTATTACCTCAGTAAACAGTTTACTACTGAGTTTATGGTCTCGATCACCAGTTCCACATCTTCAGCATGATGGTCATTTTGTAAATTATAGCCCCGTTTAGAGTAGAATAGACATAAAGCAGGGTTGGCTTTAGGGTGTGGCTACCTCATTGATAAATTGCTACCACATTGACTTCCCCAGCTCCACCCTCTTGTCCAAATATGGTCACCTATGGCCCTCAAGAGCCGAGATAGCAACAGCCATAATGGCAAACTCAACTTAAACCTTCAAGTTACATTCCCATCAGCCTCAGTTGGGTTTTGTGTTTAGTGCAAATTAGCAAATGTTAGCATGGTAATATGTTAGCCTTACATGATGAGCATGGTAAACATTAGACTTTCTTAACATCAGCATGTTAGCATAATCATTCTGAGAATGTTAGCATGCTTAACATCTAGCTGAAAGTGCTGCTGTGCCTACATACAGTCTCAAAGAGCCACTAGCATAGCTGTAGACTCTTCAATTTTATTTAAAAATAAAGCTCTAGATTTGTAGTATTTATCTGTCCATACTATTAGTGTTGAGAGACGGACTAACACACATTGTTGTTTGTGATCCGTTAGTGGGATTTAATAACACACAGAAAGCTATATAGTAGCCTGACTCATCCTTTAGAATCTACTTTAAATGATCATTCTCCAGGAGCACTCTGTTCAGCTCCACACAATACACAAGACAAAACACAGGACCCACTACTTCTCAAACATTATTGTTATCTTTCTGTTTCCCTTTAAGGCTCTCTGTTTTAATATGTATGTGTTCTGACTTAAATGACTCACACAGAATCAGTCTTGTGTGGTTACACACCACTGCATCAAAATGTCTGAAACAACATGGCAATTCAGTCTGATTATCGGGCCAGGTCTTTTAAGCTTATTAAGTAGGGCAGACAGCTTTTAAAAAAAATCAATATCTAGTCAATAAACAAAAAAGCAAATTAAGAATGACCAAAAATCTCGCACATTTAATGATCATAACTCAGAAAGGCCTTTTAATTTAAACACTGATATTGCCACATGCAAATCAGATGAGCTGCAGCTCAGCTCATTTACATATGCAATCTCAGTAAATACCCAAATGGAGAAATTAACTGATGATAATGTGCGGTAGGCTTGGTAGATATTCTCCATTGTGATTAGAGTTAGTTTTATTTGACAAATACAAACGGTCCAGGAGTTTGATTGTCGTGCAAGAGGTCTCCGATTGAAAAACTGGACAAGCTCACACGTGTTGCCAGATAAAATTTGAGGTTTATTAAGTAAATAAAAGGAAACAAAAAATAAAGAAATAAAGGAAGTGGGGTGGAGAGACTCTGGCCCTGCAGATTCTGCTGTCTAAGAAAGAGTGTGGGAGGTGGAGGAAGGGCTTTTTGTAGGTGGACCGCTGATTGGATAGGAGGAGTTAGCTGATTCATAACACTCTGCAATCAACCAAACCTGACAGACAATCAAAGTTTTTGAGGATAAACCCACAATGAAGTTAAAAACATATCGTGGTCCTCATCAGAGAGAGCAACCACGTGTTCTTGTTCTGTTTATTCCAAAGCTGAAAAGCACAAAACATTTCTGCTTTAAAAGGATATTCCACCACAACATGATAATCCACTCAATATGTACTCACCCCTATGTCGATGTGAGGATGGGTGAAGATCTTCAGTTCACAAAACAATCCTGTAGCATGTAAACATGGCGTCGATCTCGCGATATTTCCACACGTGCATCCATTAAGAGATATATGAAGTCTCGCGATACATCAGCGCTATGTTTACATGCTACCTGCTACATGCTACAGTTGACATTTTGGCTAAAAACAAGGTGTAAATGGCGTCTTTTGTGGTTAAATTTTAATGTCGCAGCTCGCAGACTTTTGGATTACAGCACATGAGCAAGATGGAGACATTTTGTGTTTGTTTTGTGCTTTTTTTTTTCTTTTACATTTACATTTGGTCTCCATTCACTGCCATTAGCTTCAACCCTGTTTTCTGCTGAAACTCCAGGATTGTTTTGTGAACTGAAGATCTTCACCCATCCTCACATCGGCATAGTGGTGAGTACATATTGAGTGGACTATCACTCAGCGGTGGAATATCGCTTTAACCTTCATTTCCATCACGTTGGCAACACGACCTCTTACCTTATTAAATAACATTTAACATTTAATTATCATAACTCATAGAGGTCTTTCAATTTAAACACTGATATTGCCATGTGCAAATCAGATGATCTGCAGGTTCAAGTCCGGGACAAGTCCTCGACTTTAGCTCGAGGCAAGCACCATAAAGGAAGACAAAAAAACAAAAAAAAAATGTGGGAGGTGGAGGAAGGGCCTTTTGTAGGTAGATCAGGTTCTAGTGATTGGATAAGAGGAGTCAGTTGATTGGATGACTATACTGGTCATAATAAACTGCAATCAACCAAACCTGACATACAATACAAGTTTTCAAGGATAAACATGCAGTGAAAGTAAAAGCTTATCACCGTCCTCGTCACAGAGAGAGAGCAACCACTTGTTCTTGTTCTGTTTACTCCAAAGCTGGAAAGCACAAAACATCACTGCTTCAACCTGCATTTCCATCACGTTGGCAACACGACCCCCCCTGCTGTTTTTACAAGCCACAACAATGGTGCAACATAAGCACCGTCAGGTAGACAAGAGATGCTGTTGCATTTACTGCCTCATCAGAGAGGGAAACATGACAATGCATTCAAGGGTATGAAAATAAGTGAGAAAAACTGCAGCTAGGAGACAGGACAACCATGGAGAAAAAAGCACAAAGACTGAAATCTAGCCTTCTAATGGTTATCAGATCTGACTTTTTAAGCAGAAGGTGGTGTTTCTGCAGCGTCTCACTTGATAATTAACGTGAGTCACGGTGCTCTGTTGAACTGTTCACTCTAATTGGCAGTGAGGCAGGAAACTGTTTCTCTGAGGTCTGACCTACAACTTATATGAATCTGAACTGAAAGCAGTTTATACTGAGGTTTAATTAGGCTTACAGAAAAAATAAAGGTACCACCTTTATTTTCTCTGTAAGCCTAATTAAACTTCAACACATCACTATGTAAATACTGTTGAAGTGCTAACAGTGTCATTTTTCTAATGGATCGCGTTTTATTTACACATTTGGTGGCTGCGCACACTCCAACTTTAACACACTAGTTTCAAAGCACAAATACTTCACATTGCACGCATTTATGATCGGTGTTATGGCATGTGAGACGATGAAAAAGCACAGGATTAATAGCTTTTTGAAAACAATCAGCCTTATGGTAATTGTACTCACTCTTGGATGATTCATTAGGTTCTTTTACTGGTGTTTTCTTGCAGCAGCAGATAATAATGGGCGCTATCAGCCTTTCCTCCCCCTCTCACGGCTACTCTCTTCATTTGTTTATTAAGGATTAATTAAGATTTGTTTAGCATCGGCTACCTCATTAAATTACCAAATATAGTTCCCTTCAAAGTTCACAACAGAGTTAGATATTCATAAGAAGTGGTTTCAAAGTGGATCAAATATTTATTTTGTTTTACTTCTTATGCAAGGGGGGCATGCAGAAAAGGAGAAAGTAGAATATTTAAGGGATGAGGAGGGAGGGGAGGGATTTGGGGAGGAATTGTCTGTGCTTTGTCTTGTACCCGTTCTCTCTCTTGCTCTGTCGGGCAAAGTGTTGGTCTTTTACTTTTTGTTATTCCCAGCTGAAGGCAGACTCCAGGCCAGAGCACCATTGTTGAAATAGTACAATATGTCTTATTTGTTTGTGAGTGAATGCACTGGAAAAAAAATAAGTGAAGCAACCAGCTGCAAAGCCTTTTTGAGCTGGCTCAACTATTGGCTTATTCATTGTGTCAGCTTAGGTTAGGAAGTTCACTCAAAGTGCTATCTAAAGTGCTATCCAACTTAGCATTACTATTCACATCTTCTCATGTACTTAAGTTAAGAAATCTTTAACTGTTACATTTGAGGAACTGGGCGAGTAGATCTGAGTAGTAATGTCAAGTCAGACAAACTGAAAACGGAGTGTTAAGTGAACTTGAATATGAATAAACATAGATGTGAAAAGTAATGCTAAGTTCGACAAACTTAAAATAACGTTTTGATTTAACTTAAGTGCACGAGTAGCTCCGAATACTAATGTTAAGTCTGACAAACTTGAGGACAAATAGATCTGAATAGTATGACAAACTTAAGATAACACATTAAATGGACTTCTTAATCTAATTTGACACAAAAAATTAGCCATTAGTTTTTGTCTATTTACTGTATTTGTGTATGAATGCATCCATACTGAACATACATTCACCAAGACCCACCCCCTTTAGCTACTGTTGCTACACCTTTAAGGCTTTCCACTCTCACACACCATGCAGTTTACGTTATTATAGTAGAATATTTGCAGCTGACATTCTTAAAACAATGGGTCCTTGATTTCAGACAGTTGTAGACAAAAGCAACTTCTCATTTCTCGCTGGCAACCATCAATTTAGTCTGCTAAGATGTGAAATGCGGTGAAAGCTGTTGCTAGCACATTTTATCAGCTGTAGCTAGGTAGCTAATTAAGCTAATGCTAGCTTCATGAAGTGGCTCAAAAAGCTGACTGAATTTTTAATGTTTCATGAGTTGTTTTAAATTATGCTGTCATGCTAAAAGACTGAAAGAAGCTGAAGCAGGCAAAATGTTAGCATCCTCACCAGCTGATGATCCACGTAGAAGAGAACAGCATTGTTCTTTAATTTCAATGTAGAACTAATTTCCCTGCTAATATGGACTGTTATTTTGTTCTAATATAATTCTCCTACAGTATGATTGGACAATCACTGGGCAAAGGAAGAGATATACATTTGAGTGTGCGTATATTTTTCACCTGTGTCACTTTTTTGACCGCTAGTTGTCTGTAGCGCGGACTCGAATGTCGTGACAGGGGAGGCAAAGCAGTGCATTGTGGGTAGGGTTCGCAAAGGGCCAATGGTTTGTTACATTTCACAGCTCTGTCTCATTGTCGGCTCTCTCTCTGCTACCTGTCACAGCATGAAAAAAATGGTTGATTGGGGACTGACAGGCAAGTGAGACTGAGGTAGAGTGTTTGTGTGTGTGTGTGTGTGTGTGGGCTCTGTCGGGTTGCAGAGTCCAGCGCCTCAGACTTGGCTTAAAGAGTTCAGCTCTGAGACTTATATTATGCAGAGGTCTGAGCAGACGGCTGGCACCGCAAAGGAAAAGATACCATGCTTCATATTTGATGAGTATAAGTCTAGTGGTAGATGTTGATTATTTTATTACAGGCAAATGAAGAAAGAGACAGATGCTGCAACATAACCAGAGCCAAGTTTTCAGCTTATGCCTTAGTGAGCACTGAGGGTTTATTCCTATCGGTTCTTGTTTGCTCTCTTTTCCTGCTTTCCTTCCACAGATACATAACATTAAGCAATTCTCTCAGATTTCACTTTGATTTTATCCTCAAAACTATCTCCTACAACCAGGTCTCAAGATCACCCATAAGTAGGTCATCCCCGACACTGAGAGAACTCTGACAAGTTTGTGGCTGGATTTCAAACAACAATAAGACTTCAGATTAAGAGGAAATCTACAGTCTTGCAGAGTGGTGCACAAAATAACAACCTACTGCTCAGCGTCAGCAAAACTAAGGAGCTGATTGTTGACTTTAGATTTAAAAAATGATGCAAAAACACCCATCTTTCATTAGAGGTTAGGTGGAGCAGGTGAAGTGCTGTAGTGTCCTGGGAATCAACATGACAGAGAACCTGTCATGGACGTTCCCTGGTAAAGAAGGCTCAGGAACAGCTGTATTTCATAAGGAAACTAAAGAAAGCTAAATTCCCGTGCCTTGTTCTTGTCAACTTTCACCAAGATGCAATAGAAAGCATCCTGACTGGAAATATTACAAACTGGCGTGGGATGTGCACGGTCCAGAACAGAAAAACTCACCCTGCTGCCAAGAGATATAAAAGTATCCACTGCCATACTGCCAGACATCTTCTTCCCTCAGGCTGTGAGGCTGTAAAGCAACAGTAAATGTATGTGAGCTTGTCACAACACAAAAAATGTCTTATTAACAACCCAGCCAAATTTGAATGATTAAAAAAATTGCTAAGTGTATAAAATTAGGTCTCAAAACTTCAAAGATCTCTAGGTCTCCAAACATGTTTGCAACACCAGATCCAGAGGGCGGTGACAGGCTCTTTTATTTCTTCTTCTGTGTCGGGTTGTTGGAACTGAAGTGAGCCGAAGTGAACTGCTGGGCTGATTTGGACTGAGAGAGTCGCTGAAGCTACGCTCATAACTGGAGGGTGAGGGGAGGAGAGGAGGGGGTGTTGTTGTTCGTGTGTAGGTTCGTGGGGCTTATACGATGTTTCAGGTCCGCCCAAAAACTCCTGAACACCGAAACTGTGAACAACAGAGTCTAACTCCACTATCCAGTACTACATAGTTCACAGCGTTTTCACGTTTTCAGCAACTCTTTTCTAACATGTAGAATATGTTTAATATGCACTGTCCCATCTAAATAAACTAATAAAGAAAGAAAGAAGAAAAACTCCCTTTTTCCTTTACACAGTTTTTAGTTCATCCTCAGCATTCTATCTTAAATAATAGTTTATTTTTTCTTATTATCTATTCATCCATTTATATACTTTTTGTTAGTGGTTTACATAAAGGGACTACAGCTTGCATTATATAATGACAAATAAATGAACTTTGTACCTTGTAACAGGAACACAAAAATCTACTTTTATATCCACAGTTTAAATACATTTTTATTCAAAAGGTTAATATTTAAAAGTTTGGACCTTGCACCTTGGATGTTGTATGGTTTTCCTGTTTTCTTTCTCACTGAGGACATTTGTCCCTGGCCCTTGTGATAATCACATTTTTTAAAGCAGATGTAGATGTTAGATGCACTTGTAAAAGTTCAATGCTATGTGTCATTTTACAAAGATAATTAATGGTAGCGAAGTAAAGATACTCACACAAAAGAGTCTGATGCAGTTAGACAGCATGGAACAAAATGGCATGATGTCAAACTAATGGTTGAGCAAATATGTATCCTTTAAAAAGAAAGGTTTAAACAAACTGAACTGGCAGCCTTTCAGACAGCCAGTCATTCCAGTGGATAAGGACAGTGCACGCAGCTGCAGCAACAGAACAGAGAGCATGTAGGTGAGGAGCTGACTGTATATCAACAATACATTCAGTAGCCTGTGTCCAGCTCCTCTTGGTCCTCTCTTGTGTCACATTCTTGAAAGTAAAAGCTTTCCTCTCATACTTTTACAAAGAGTGCATATTAATAGCCATACTTGATCAAAGTGCTTCTGAGCTTGACTAATTTCTTTGGCTTCATTGAAAAGATGTGGCAACGTAAATTTCCAACATGAGTTATTTCATGTTTGTTTTTTTACCTCTTGTCTTGTAAGACAGCATATTGTACTTGCTTTGAACATGGCATAATATACTAATACATAAATGCAACATTATATGTCATTTTAGTAGGAGAACAGACGGCAGCCGTAGTAGCAGTGCTACAGTAATATAAAAATTGGGGTTTGACTTGTTTGGTGTCATAGCAGGAGTTTAATTAAAAGGATAGTTCACCCAAAAATGAAAATTCAGTCATTATTTACTCAGGTTTAGTTTTAGAGCAGATAATGACTGAATTTTCATTTTTGGGTGAACTATCCCTTTAAGGATATCTGTTTGGAATCTCTGGGAGATGTTAGGTCCCAATAACTCCAAAGCTGAATTATTAGTTTGTTGTGTGCTCTGAGGTGGCTTGCTAACACACTGGCAAGGCTGCATTTAGACTTGTGTATTTGGGCATTCAAACTTGGCAATGTGAACTCAGTCGCCCA
>JAJHUR010084982.1:0-16618 GCA_027495735.1 Lutjanus campechanus
GGCAGAGATGCTGGAGATAGTTCAGGTGAGGACACACGGTATGACTCATGCTGACTCATCGTATGACAGAGAAGAGTTTCATTATGGATGTGTTTATGTGCTGTGTATACCAGACTCTTCAGCCTTACTCTGATTCATCTAAGACGATCGACATCCTGATTGACTTGATGAGGTTCTAGCAGTATCTGTTTGACTTTTTTCTGTGTCGTTGGGGCCTAAAATGCCTGATTTCACGGCAGCTTGATGCATGTTGCGATGTTTTATGGCATTTTTTGCAAAGAAATGGTGGGAGCAAATGAAAATTGCTAAATAAAAGTTGTGAATTTTTTGTATAATTCATTACAAAATCAAAGGCAACATTTTCCAGGGAGAATAAAACTGCACTCTGGACTGTTCTTTTTGGAGATCAAACTCAGTCGAAACAGTAAGCACAAAATTCTAAAATAGAACAGTGCACAGAGCATTGGTAATTATCAATAACAGTGACAAACCTTGTGTTCTTTTCAGTACCTGTGATAATATAAAATAAAAAATACAAAAAAAATATAAATAATAAAACATTGAGTCGGTGCATAATTCACAGGGACTGATTGAATTTACATGAATATTTGAGATAGCAAAATTGCATCTTCCTTGGAGGGACTAAATTCAAGCTGGAGAATTTTTTTCTTTTTTTTTTTTAACTTGTTTTGCTTTATAACAATTTTACCTCTGTTGGGGTAAAAATCTGAGTCCAGATAAGAGAGCAAAAATGATTTAAAATATCAGATCAGATCAGCACAACTTAAGCAAAAACTACATACTAGAATTGTCATCATACTAGAATTTTAATACAATACTAGTGTAAAAAATAATACTTGATACCTTTGTCGATACCATGGAAAAAAGAAAAAACTGTTCTGCATACACAAATTAGGGGTTTTAAATTAAGAACCTGCACACTGTGCTGGGACAGGAAAAAAGTCACTGAACAATATCTGGTTTTGTGAGACAATCCAAACTTCAGGCAGGACAATAAAGACTGAACCGAGGACTTCACTGAGCACTTAAATAATTTTCAACAGCCTCAGTACTTTTCATTTTATAATGGATATTGTATAATTTCAAACCTGTGGTATTGTAAGAGTAGGTATCGATACTTAAGACAACCTTATACATAAAAAAATGTTTATTCAGAACATTTATTCTCTATAGTAAATGACAACTTCAGATGTCTTCGTTTTGTCACATAAGACAAGAAGAAAAGCAGTAAATCTTCACATCCTTGCAGCTGGAACTGAAAATGGTTTGATATTTTTGCTTGATAAATTGCTGACACAGTTAATCAGTTATTAAAATAGTTGCCAATTACAGTTGTATAAATGTATCCACTAATTGTTTTGATCGCTAATTCCTTGTGTTTCATGCATTTTATCTTACTGTTAAATGTTTTTTGTTGGGATATTCTCGCCTCACATCATGGATGCAGGCTGCCCTTTCAGTTTTTTTTCTTATCACTGTGGCTATATTTACTCTTCCAATATGTTGAGCTGAGCAGCCTGCAGGCCCATATCAATATTGGCTCAGTCCGCTGTGTTTGTGGATACAAATGAATGTTTAAAAAAAAAAGAAAAAAAACTCCAAAGCAGCAGTGCTTTTGTTACTGTAGAACACTTTCTGTTTTTCAGCAAAACCTCTTTCCCTCACCAAAGCCACAGACCTCTACATGAACTGTGTATAGTTTTAGAAGATACAAATAGACACATTATAGCCTGTACAGAGGGACTCACTGTGAGTAACAGCAGGATGAGCTTTAGTTGCCAGAACACCATCATTACCAGGTAGCAACAGAAAACAGGTCAAAGCATTCAGACAAAACGTGGAACGAATACGTCAGGTGGGAGCAGTTATTTTTCATCCTTACTGCCTAAAAGCAACACATAGAGAACCAACCAAATCAATACACAACATAACAGCAATTGTTCTCTCCCTCCTTTGTAGGCAATTTACAAGATGGTATCTTCAGTGATGAAGATGCCGGAGGATGAATCCACACCAGAGAAAAGAACAGATAAGATTTTCAGACAGATGGACATCGACAATGATGGTAAGACTGATGTTTTATTTTCGTCTGCTGTATGTTTTTGTGAGAGAGAATTTGTTGCAGACCAAACGTATTCAGCAGCACTTTACTTCAAGTTCACCTATTCAGCATTTATAAGCACTGTATAAACATTTATTCACTAAAAGAGGTCACTCAGTAGAGTGCAGATCTTCAGAACATGTGGATGTAACCTCTTTGTAATCACAAACATTTTGATTTGTAACTGTAACTTAATTACATTTTTTTTGTTATCAACTGTTTTATTAATATAAAGAGGAAAACAAATAACATACAAAAACAAATACAAACACTACTGAAGGGAACTTTCATATTTAATTGATTTTGTAAGTCCCTGTGAACAAAAGCAGTGGTATTTCCACTGTAATCTAGGCTGTATGTAAATAAAAATCTAAACACAGGCTTGTTTCTTCTATTTTCACAGAGAATCCAACCTCATAGCAGGCATTATGATCATCTATAAAGAAATAACCAAGTTTCTAGCCCATGGTCTTGTCAACTTATGTAGATCATATAGAGGCATCAGTAATAAATTGAGACAGTTAAAAACTCATTTATTTACTTTAATTACATGTAAGTATACAGATATATATATACGTTACTCCCCAGAGCTTATTGTATCCTATTGGGCATTCATCTGAAATTTTGTTATTAGCTTATGAATTTTTGATTGATCTCCAAAAACGTGTTTTGTTAGTTTACAGGGACCTTTGGCCACCAAAATCTAATCCGTTCATCCTTGAGTTCAGATGGAGGTTTGTGTCAAGTTTGAAGAAATTCTCTCCAGGCGTTCTTAAGATATTGTGTCCACAAGAATGGGATGACCCAAAGATATAATGCCTTTGACCACAGCTGTCGGCAGCATGGAGCCATAAAAAGAAAAGAAAAAAAAGAAGCTTTCTCAAGGTTTTCCAAAAAATGTGAATCACAGTGGTTTTTCAGCGTACAATCATGAATGCACACAAAAAGATCAGGCTGATCAGTCCAGTAGTATGTGAGATTAGCTCTGGATAAGCTTCAGATAATAATGGGTAATAAATCGTTTTAATAATTGTTTTAATTGTAAGCAGATATGAGTGTTTATTAATGCATTTGTCAGCAACTATAACTCCTCCTGTGGGCACTCATAAATGGATGTTGCTGTATAAACAGATACTGAATGATGATATGGTAAAGTGGTCCTTATTGGCAAGGCACGGCATTAAAATACCTCCATTAAAACTGCTTGTTTTTGCCACTGACAGGCTCAGATTTTATTGTAAGTGTCTGACAACATTATGGAGAGCATCACTAACAGAGAGAGAGACCTTTTTTTTTAAAAGAGTAAGATACATTTTGTTTAACCAGAAACAGCTGGACCAAACTGAAGTTTTTGATTGCTGGAGCAGTGAAAAGATGAGCCATGAGTTTTATTTTATTTCTGTCGAGTTTGTAAAAAGACGATGACGATGATAAAATTACCATTTCTCCAAGGGAATCTGGTTAGTTCAGTGAGACCAATAGCAGCTGTTTCTTGTTGTTTCTTGTTGTTTCTTGTAATGTATCTTACTCTTTAAAAAAAGGTCCATCTCTGTAGGGATCCTTTCCATAATGTAGTCAGACACTTAACACTAACACTTAAGACAATAACACTCTGAGCCTGTCAGTGTGAAAACAAGCACTTTCAGTGGATATATTTTGACGTTTTGCAGTTGCCCATAAGGATTATATCGTAGCCCAGTTTCACTTCTGCTGGCTGCAGCGCTGTCCGTCAATACTGGACCAGTTTCAAAAATTGGTGTCTCCTTTAGTCACTTAGACACAAAAACATGGGAAGTGTTACCAAGTACATTTTGTGTATTTTTAATGATGATGCTGCTGCTCCATGACTGCAAAGCTGACATATGCTAAGACTCAGAATGAAACTTTTGAAAAACAAAAGTAAACTAACATGGCTTAGCTGGAGGAAGGATTACACTACTGTACTATTAATATTATCTGCTAAATTTAGAAAGAAACTATCACATCAAGAGAGCAAAAAAAAAAAAAAGTAGACATATTATGAAAGATTAGTTATGTAATAGTCTTTGACATTACACACGTACCACCACAGAGCAGTCTGGGGAGGAACAGGAAATAAGGAAGATGGGCGACCGAGAGAGACAGAGGGAGTAATGGGATGTCACATAACAACGTGACATAACATGGACAGGACTCACAAGATCATTAACAGGCTCTCTCATCTGAGCCTGCTGAGCCACCTCGATTCCAGCGGTTTGACATTTAGTGTGAAAAGGTGATGCTACACCCATGTGATGTGTACCTAAGCATTTCCAAAGTCTCACTGTTTTGTCACATCTCAGTAAGATATTTAGAGCTATTCATACAGCAGTGGGAAGCAAAGCTTGTTTTGAAGGGTCAAACTGTGCGTCTCAGGCTCAAGCTTTATAACAGACCAAGCCCACAGCTGCAGTGGGGGTAAATCTCCCAAAACTCATCTAACCTTCCTCTCTCAAATTAACACAGATAATGTGTGACAGAAAGTTGCAGTTATTTTTAAATACACCATGTCGTACGGTCGCAGTTTATATTTGTGTTAGATTAGTCAACCCCCCCGCCCACCCCGCCCTCAACATCAAATATTCAGGGGAAAATGGAAAGAGTGAGAAAAAGAATGACACCATTTGTTTTTGCAGATATAAAATTGCTTTCATTAATTCTACATTTTAATGTGGTATTGCAAAATGATATGTAGTTGTCCCCTATTTAAATAAGAATCCCAGAAACCCACATAATAGAATTATGAAGAAGTTGGAGTTCAATTGCAATATGTTTACACATTTTATCCATGTTTTATTTTAATAATATAATGAAGTTATTTAATATTGCTTCATTAATATTTATAGTTATTATGGCCCAGATTGTATGTGGCCAGTAACAATTAATACTAAGGATTTAAGAGTAATTTATAAATGACTGATTTAAAAATTACTCACTAAAAGGAGGCATTTTTAAATTATTATGATATGGGAGTATTTATCAGGGACAAGATCTAATAAGTATGTAAATAAATATAAATAAATATAAGTTTAGAATAGGTATTACAACGCAAACACAACACTTTGACCCACAGTCATGTAGACATCCCAGTCTCAATAAACATGTGCATCAGTGACTCCTCATGCTTGTTGTGTGACAAATTTGACAAAATTGACAAAGACTAAAACTAAAAGACATTTCTTTCATTCTTTATTTATTTTAATTTTGCAAGTACATATACGTTTAAGTACTTATAAGTATATTACTGGAATACCTTACAGTTAGTTTTGAGTTTTTATTTCAGTAAATGAAAATGTTTTTTAGTGTGCTGAACTAATTCTTCAATAACATGAAAATAACACAACAGCACCACCTGGTGGTCAGTGTGACTTGACAGCGATGCAGTTGCTCAGTCACAAGAATGTTAATGCAGGTTGATTTTAATTTATTTAAAACATGTTGTTTACTTTGTCTGCACTGGCTTAAGTGATAATGTTTTAAGCTCAAGATGAACATCAGAAGCTTGTCGGTTTATTTCAGCGGGTGGCGGCTGCATGATTCACCGCCATCATCACATGTTTGACAGCTGCTGACGGTGGATCTTTTTTTGGTCTCTGCTTCACAGGTAGATTGTCTTTGGAGGAGTTCATTAAAGGTGCCAAGAGCGACCCGTCCATTGTCAGACTGCTGCAGTCGGATCAGGGAGCCTCTCGTCAGTTCTGAGGACAGAGACAATGACAGACACACGCAATCACAAACCCACATTCATCCAGCTTCGTCACAACCTCTCCTCTGAACAGACAATCCTTTCATTTTAACAGCACTCCATGTCTTAAATGTTTACATTAATGGATACTTCTCTTTTGTCAATGTGGCTCCTTTTCTGTGGACGATGACGTGCTTTCAGTTGAGGTATCCTGTGCTTCTTTTCCAAAGCTCTCCTGCCTTGAAATGGTTTTAATTGTTCTCCATAAGTGAAGTGCCATATCATATATTTATACAGACTGGATTATGCGCTCGCAAGTATTATGACTCCTATTATGTTACACCAAGAGGAAACTAATTACATCACTTCATATAATTTGATTGGACTTGACTGTGGCTTATTGTTGTCCAGGATGTCAACTGTAGCTTAAAGGGACATTTCACCCCCAAAATCAAAAATACATTTTTTAAATTCTTGCCTGTAGTGCTGTTTATCCATCTAGATTGTTATGGTTTGAGTTACTAAGTTTTGGAGGTCTCTCGAATATAAAGAAAGAAAATAGGTCTGGTAGATTCTACTGCAGATAGAAAGTAGTTCCTACATGAAACCGCTCAGAACGAGATCTGTGGATTATCTTGCGTAACCACATCATGAATTCTACAAAGAGACACTGATGTTGAATTTCTCAAATACATATATTTTTTGTCGCTTTGAGGACCACGAGATGAGTGCCATTTAATCCCATTACATTCGAGAGAAGGCAGACATCTCTATGGCCAATATCTCCAAAACTCTGCAACTAACAACAAAACTAAAAACTCAAGATAGATAAATAGCACTACAAGCAAGAGGAAAATATGTATTTTGATTTTAGGGTGAACTATCGCTTGAACCAGTTGCTGCTCTGAACAAGTTCTATATGCCTTTGGTATTGCATGCGCTCAGTGATATGCGTTTTTGGTACCACTTTACACTAAGACACCCCTTATGAATTAGTTGTAAATGATTTATAAGGGTATAAGGGGTAAGAGTAAGTTTTAACTAATATAAATCATTAATAAGCTGCTAAAACACATTAGATAAAAAGGGAAACAGTGACCTGTTGCTTGCCAAATATTGAGCCCACATTAATCTGTACTGTTAAGCCACAGATCTCATTACTTACTTGGCTCACTTTGTCTTCTTCATCAGCAGCATTTATACCTGTCAGCTTCATCACATACTTCTTGACAAGTTATTAGCATTTAACCACCATCAGCTTATCCTAATAGTCAAAAAGTTTAATTTGTCATCACATTAAGATACCAAATTAACAGATTCATAGTTTTTAAGGGTGTAAAGTTTCATCACAGTAAGATATTATATAAATTCTTCAGACAATGACTCGATATTTGCTAATATCACAAAGTCTGCAATCAACATCAGAACATACTGTATATGTTTGTTTAACAGCTACATTTATGTCAACCCACAAAAACTAATCTAACAAAAAAAAAACTGAACTGTTCCAGACATTTATGACCCAGACAATTTCAAAATAAAAGTGTATCTTAAAGAGAACAATATAGACCGATATTTTCACTTTGCATCAATCATGTTGGATCATTGAACACTGAATTGACATATTGATCCAGATTGATGTATTGTTAGACCCCTACAGGATTTGGCAATGTTGTTTACCTTGTTTACACTTTAAACTAAGGCTCCATTTGCCAATTAGAAGTAGTAGTAAGTCATTAGTAAGTATCAATTAGTAGTAAGCAATAACTGGATCTTGTGTTTAATCATTTATAAAGTGTTAATAACCTAATTCTAAACCATTTTAAAATCTTTCACAAGGACAGTCTTATTGTAAAGTGGTATCTTTTTTCTGATATTGTAACAGTTCATGTGAATAAGGAAGCCGTGATTGTTTTTATTCCTTTTTATTTTTGTAACAAAAATGTCATTTTGTTTTCACACAATTGAAATAAAGTCGTGTAAGAAAAATCTACACAAGAAGTCCCACAGTTTTCCCCTTGTCCTGGACAGACATGATGCAAACCCACCAAGATTCACACTTACTGATTTTAAAAAGAGAACAAAAATAGAGTCACATCAGGTTGCACATTGAAGTGTTACTTTGACAAGTCCACATCTTAAAATAGGTGCTTAAGGGCGGCTGAAGAGGGGAGAGGGGGACTATTTGAAAAAGACTTGAATGAACAACTGAGACGGCACATTCAGAACCTCCTCCCTCCTCTTCTCAGCTGGCAGCAGCCGTATAAATACGCAGCTTCTTAACGTTCAGCAGGTATGTGAGGCAAAGTTCACTCCAGGGACATGACACCTTCCCCTCCTGTCCCTGTGTGACTGACAAAGATGATGTGAGAAACTGCAGGTGTCTCTCATGTGTCTTTTCTGGAGCATTTCAGTAACTGGGCGACCAGGCCTCCCATTCGTCCACAGGAGAGGGGAGGCGGGTCGCACAGGACCAGACCAGACCAGATCCAACCAGTCAGACAGCCTGGATCAGATCCCGTCCCATTTGGGCTCATAACTCGTCCTTGTCAATGTCATCATCCAGGTCTACGTCACTGAGGTCGTAGTCCTCCTCCTCAGGAAGCTGCGGTCGACAGGGAGTATAAAATAAAGACAAACTGTTAGCAAAGATGTCGATGAGCCAGAAAACTTTCAACTCTTATAGGTTGCAGATTTTTGTGAACTGTGTCCCTATAAACTCTGCTCTTTTCTTAAATTGAGACAAATAACTGCAGATGGACTTCTATCAAATCTTTGGAGGCAGTCCACTGACATATTACATAACAGAGTTTCTTGACATATTCTTCTGTGTGCATGAATGCAAGGCAGAGGCGGCAAGAAGCAGGAAGATGTTTTTGGAATTAAGGTGGAAGGCACTGTATACACAGACACATTTTACCAAGGGCTGTAGCTATCGATTGTTTTAGTTAATGAAGTATTCTACCAATTTTTCCATCAATTAAACAAGTAAGCAGATAAGAAGTACTTTTGCTTCATTAAAGAACAATAGGAAATATACAGAGAAAATAAGACAGGCCTCTTAAAGTGAACAAAAAATGTAGTAATACTATAATACAGTAGTAAAACAGTAACAATATTACTATAATATAATATACTAACATAATATAATACAGTACACTATTACTATAATATAATTACAATAATAATGTATTATACATTATAATAATATAATACATTGCCCTAACTTATACTACTAATACTAAACTGTATCATAGTATACTATATTACTTATAATAGATAATTATACACTATACAGTTTAATACTACATCCTGTAGTTTCACTTAAGCCTCTCAATAAGTATTGATACTTTTTCAATCCCACCAGTGTTGCCTGACCGTTTCTATACCTGTGTGTAGGATTTTCTTTTCTTTCCGACTGAAAAAGACACATACCACACAGTATTACGCTCCAGGGTAAACACAGCGTGCTGCTGTAAACAGTGATAGTGGCAGTAAAACTGCTCTGCTCCAGTGCACCGCTGCTATGATAAGTTATATGGAGCATCAATGCTTTTTATTAATCAAGTTACTCAAAATTGACTCCAAATTGGTCGCTCCCCCAGTTCTACGATAGAATTTACCATGCATCCTTTAATTTACCTGGTGATGCAACCGACTCCTACGAGTCTCATCTTGTGAAATGTCAATTTTCAATGCTTGCTATCGAATTTTGTCTGCTTTTGTGTTTAGTGTCTGTAACTTTGTTTTTGTTGCAGAACAGATTACATTATCTGAAGATCCACATTTTGCTTTTTATTCTCCTCTCTGACTAAGAGACCACTGTAAAGCTCCCACTCACCTGTCCATCTTGGCCGTCCCAGGCCTCCACAGAGTGAATCTTGGGCATGGAGCCGCCTCCAAATGTGGCAGTTGAGCCACGGCCCACAGAGAGCTCCCTGAGGAGAAAAGGAACCGCATGAGCGCTACCACTCAGTTTACTCTGCAGCGGATTTTTATTTTGATTCTGGTGAAAAAAAGATCAGATAACAAGTCACCATCTTACCTGAGGAACTCATGGATGCCAGTCTCACTGAAGGAGCCCCTGAGCAAGGCGAATTTCATCTTGCGAGTGTTGATGGCAGCCATGGCTGGGTAACCAAATCCACCAATACCCAGAGATGATTCCAGCTCCATCTGAGCTCCGGCCTCAGTCCACAGCCAGCTGACGAAGGCAGAGCAGGCTGTTAGTCACAGTCGCAATTAGTCATACGAATAATAATGCAGGACTGCTCTCACATTCTTACCCCCACATCTTCTTCTTGTACTTCTCAGCCATCTTCATCATCACCTCCAGGTAGCCGTTTCTACCTGCTGCGCCTGTTAAAAGACATCAACAGTGGATGGTGAGTGATTCAAAAAAGATAAACAGGTTTTATAATTAATCCATCTTTGGCGTGAGAAATGTGTTCAGCAGGACTCATACTTTTGATAAGCTACTGAATAACACAGGAAGTTCAAAGGGTTTGAGCTTGACAAAACTGAACTGTAATCATGTCAAAGCTACTATAAGGAATATTTTGTTGATTTTGAAGGCTCCTGTGGAAAAAAGTAGTAGTATTTCCACCATAATAACCCACAAAGTATAACGTCAAAAATAGAATTATCTAAATAAAAATCTCTTTCTGGTTCTTTTTAACTGGCAAACATACTATCATTATAACTTTGCCTGGGAAAATATAGACACAGGCTCATTTAACTTAATAAACAGCCAAATATCTCACTAATGGCCTTGTTAATTTATGTAGGTCACATAGAGGCATCAGTATTAAATTGAGACTGTTTCACAACCATTTAAAAACGCGCTCTACTGAATGTCTGTTTTTACATTCAAAGCTTCTACTGAAGTTTGTCGTCATCCCTCAAAAAATACAAAAATAAAAATCCCTGAATAAAATCCTCAATTTGAATCAAATGTTTAATCTGATTAAATTAGATTATTTTTTTAGAACTTGAATCAACTTTCTTTAAAATTAAATGTAATATACGGTGCTTTTAGATGGTACCCATCTGGGTACTGCATCATGCTTCCGCTCCTTTTTGAGTGAAAACAACCACAATTTGACTGACGGTCAATACAAAGTTTGAGGGCTTTGCCAGTTTAAATGCATAAAATAAGAAAAAACTTTTGAGCTACTGAGAGCCAAAATCCTATGGCCAGTCAGGTGAATAATTATACTACGTCTTTGCCAATTAACAACCGACGTGTTACGTAGAAAAAAAATAAAGAAATAGGGGTTGATAAGAGTCCTTTCATTCTTCCTCCTTCAGAGTGGAAGAATGGCCCCACCTACTGGCCGGAGGTGGCGTATCCCCACATATCTGTCACTTTTTCAGACACTTTTCGGTACTCTATCCTCTGTGGCGTCAAGGTAAACTAATTACATTGCCAACATAAACATGCATGAGAATGACATTAGTATTTTGAGTTTGGTGCTGGGACTTTAACAGCGCTTGTTTTCACCCAAAAAGGAGCAGGTTGAGGGAAGTGGCTGCGCTTATCGATTGCTGCTATACCGCCCCGTTAGTACGGGTGTGTGATTCCCTTTGTGTACAGCTAACAGGAGAACAAACTGTTTTTAATGCAGTGAAATGTGGTTTTTGAAAGGCTAAATGCCAACAAATATAGATTAAAGCAGATTTTTTTTTTTAGATTTAATAATTTCCAAAATTCACATGTTTTATATGCATTGTCGTGCCCCTATAATCCCACATTTCTGTTAAATTTAAGTTCAGTGGTTGTTGTTACATGCAATAAACCTACATTTAATTTAAAATTTGTTTACACTAGTGAAAAAGGTGACATGAGACTACAAACAAGAAAGGGGGGGTCCAGGGGCAATCTCCCCCAGAGGGAAATTTTATTGATTTTAATACACAAATTAAGCTTTAAGTATTTTGAGATTAGACAAGTTTAAACAAACAAGTTTCATGTTTTTCTAGCGGTAACACGCCTGCATTGATAACAAAATAAACTAAAAATAAAAGCATTCAGGCAATGAAACAACTGAACATGTTCACAGTCGGGTGTGTGTTTGGTCTTACCTGTGTCCAGGATGTGTGGCAGGACAGCAATGATACACAACTGACTGTCCTCACAGGTCTTCTTCAAGATGTCGTCACCAAGGATCTGAGAGACAAAAATACATATAGACAAATATTGTTAAGGCTCAGTGGGGGTTTAATCGTGATCCACATGAGCCTCATCTTCAGATGCTTACTGTTGAATTTAGTCTAACACCAGCACTATGAACCTCTATACGTGACTGATGAAAACACACAGGCGTACTGACCTCCACCACCTCAGGAGGAGGAGCGTTGTCAGAGAACAGATCCAACGCCCTCTCGATGATGTCTCCACGGGAGCGGCCTCCTTGGTAGTCCTCGGGCTCCTCGCCTTTGCGGAAAATCTTGATGGTGGGAAATCCTCTGATCTGCACACACAAAAAACATACATCCTTAGGTTCTGTGAACAATGGCCTTAGATTCCTACATTAATATTCACTTAGGGATTCAGTGTAGGAAGGCTATGTTTTTAATGATTCTAATCTATAGGATAAGGGCTAGGGCAAGTGGTAAAACACAACTAAACACATTATTTTGTAGCTCATCTGAGCTGAGACACGAGTCCATCTCTGTGGAGAAGGAGGGGGGATTTTCATACCATTTTCAATATGCAAGAATGTTCGTTGCTTTGCATCTATGATACACTGTGTCCTTGTTCTTATTTACTTACATTAAGATTATTCAGGAGTTCCAATGATTAGTCGACTAATCAATTAGTCATTTGACAGAAAAATAATTACCCGCAATTCGTATTTTTCATGCAAAAATGGCAGAAAAAGCTGTTTTCAGCATCTCAAATATGGAGAGTTGCTGCTTTTCTCTGTTTATTATCGGATTAAACTGAATATATTTGGGCATTGGACTGACAGAACAAGACATTTAAAGCCATCAGTTTACAGGCCAAATGATTAATTGATTCAGCTTGAAAATAATTGTCAGATTAATCAATAATGAAAATAATTGTTAGTTGCAGCCATAGATTAAACATGACAATGAACTTTGGTCTTTGTTGTTGTTTGATAACCATCAATAATACTGAAACAACTGGTATACAGGGAAGTAATCAGTAGATTTCACAGTTTGGTCTTATTCACACCCAACAATTTAGTTTTCAATGTTATGAGAAGAACGTGCAAGTTTAATCGCTTTTATAAACTGGAATCATTTCATGTTTTAGACTTGACATTTCAAACTACAAGCAGGCATGTTTACAAGGTCAAAGCCACATAATCTTTTTGTCTCAAGGCTTAGTGGCCAGTGCATTATCATCTTTACTGACTAATTTGACTATTTAAATTTAGTTAATGATAAAAAGAAAAAAGAAAAAAACACAACAGAAAAGCTTCTGTGAATGATCCCACCTGGTGTTCAAACTGAGCAGTGCTCCTTCACACTTTTGTTTTGTGTCCTCTTGTACAATACTTTGTATCAGGACGGTTAACTTATTGATTGTTACTCACCCCGTAGCGGCTGGACACAGCTTGGTGAACGGTTGCATCCACAGCTCCGAGGCGAACTCTGCCCTTGGTCTGCTCCTTGACAGCTGAGGCTGCAGCTGCCCACTCAGGCTCCAGGCTATTGATGACAGAGGAGAGCGATGATTAAGAAAAAATGACTGAGCAACACAAAAAGAGGTAAACCTACAGTAGAGAATTCACAGTTCAAAATTATGTGTGCCTTGTTTATTTTACTATGATTCCTGTTAATAACCTTCAACAAAGTGGTGCTTCTGAAACACTGACTTCAAATGTAAAGTAAAAAAATGTACTGTATTCAAATGTAAAGATGTTGCAAATCAGATCCATATGGTTAAGAAAACAAATAAACAGCTCAGACCTCACTGATCAGCTTTAAAAGGGACCTTCTACCTTCTACTGAAGTAATAGTTCTAATGGCATGTTTTCAAGTCTGTGGATTATTCAGACTTACTGGGACATTATTTACAGAAACAAACACTGTTCAGTTGTTTTCCCAAACAAAATTCCATTCAATGAAAATCAATTTTTTAACATTGTTAACATGCATTTATGGTGATTTTTACATGCTAGAACGCATCGTGAGCAAAATAAGCAGTCAAAGCCATGGCTGAGCATTTCCACCTTGGAACTGCAGTGTACCAATGACTGTCTCAAAAACAGATTGAGACAGCCAGGGTTTCGTACGTAACAGGCGTATAATGATACTACAACCACGATGAAAGGGTCCATGATATGACATTTTTAACAATTTTAAAATACAAAGTAATGGCAACTTGAAAAATTGTCCTTTTTTCAAGATTTGGCTGATGTAACAGTGGTTTCCCATCAGAAAAGGCCGTCTTACAACAAGGTAAAGCAGTGAAAATATTCTGAATA
Organism: Lutjanus campechanus; assembly: GCA_027495735.1. Taxonomy (NCBI): domain Eukaryota; kingdom Metazoa; phylum Chordata; class Actinopteri; order Lutjaniformes; family Lutjanidae; genus Lutjanus; species Lutjanus campechanus. Next base: position 14,285 of record JAJHUR010084982.1, read on the forward strand.
TGGGGGGAGCTTTCTGTTCACCTACAGCTGAGGATGGACTGTGTCAGGTCCTCAACTCACTTTTTGCAGTGTCCACACCAGGGGGCGAAGAACTCCACCATCCACACGTCATCACTCTCCAGCACCATCTTGTCAAAGTTGTCATCAGTGAGCTCGACCACATCCTTCTTGCTGCCTCCACCGCCACCCTGCTGGAAGGCAGTCGAGTGTTAATTAAGCACATGCAGCGAGGTGTCTGATCCTTCTGATTTCAAATAAGTAAAATAAAAAGTTACTGCGGAGAGAGTTCACTATTGGATCTACCTGCTTGCTGTAGCCGGAGCCGCCAGACTTGCCGCTCAGCCTCTCTTTCACCAGATTGCGCAGAGCGTTCATGGCTCCGTCCACAATGGCCTGGCTACTGCGTCCACCTGAAGGGTGAAGATTAAAAGAATACTTGATTAATCCAACAGAAAGGTCAGAAAGGTCTTAAAAGCAAACTACTGATTTGCTCCTCCAAAGTTTTGGAAAAGCTAGTTAATGCAAGAGTGTACAGAACGTTGTTATCAAGGTGTTTGAACAGACACCAACATGGATTTCGACAAAATCATTCAACATACAAGGCTCTCCTACAGAGCACCGGACAGTAATAAGTTTGCAATTGGCATATTCCTGAATTTATCAAAAGCTTTTGAAACAGAAGATTATCTGTAACTGGTTACATTTCAAACAGAATTAAGCTCAAGGATCTATTCTTGGGCCTGTTCTGTTTCTCATCTCTATAAATGAATTTGCACAAATGTCTGATACTTCACTGCCCATTCTCTTTGCTAATGATACCAATAAGAGAAGCCAATGACATCCAATCATGTACTGAAAAGCGGTTATAAATAGGGAACTGTTAAATGCCGAGAATGTTTTATGGATGCTGGCTAATTTATACACACACACACACAGATGCCAGTTAACGGGTGTTGACTGTCAAAAGCAACACTGACCAAAACTGACATCCCTCGTTCCAAATGAACAAACTTTCCCTAACTGTAAAAAAAATAAAATAAAATAAATAAATTTAAAAAATCCCATTTTAAAAAGAAAAGTTATCCAAAGGAAGATGCTAATTTGTGCTTCAATAATACTGAAATCAGCCAAGTCACTTCTGCAAAATTCTCAGGGGTATCAGTAGCTGAAAAACTGTCCTGGAAAGACACCATTGAGTATGTGTGTTAAAAAAAACATGAAGTCTTCTGACATCATTAGAAAACTTAGCTCACCAGTAAATCAATCCTGTCTTCTAAGATTCTATTATAGTTTAATGTATTCATACATATACTGGAAGATCATTAGTTTTCTTTACTTGCATGTTAAACAGAAATATCTACAGTGTGAAGATAATTAGTAAATCCTAGGAGAGGTTTTACTGGAAGTCCCTTTGGCTTTCTTATCTCTCCTGCACAATCCCTGCTATATATATATATATTTTTTTTTTTACAAACTTGTTTATCACTTCTTGTGTGTTAATAAAACATGTTGCCCGTCTACATCCCCTTTCTCTCAGCTATTCTGAAACACATGGTTATATTTAACTTTCCAAGATTTATCTCTTTTCGGGAAAGATTTCTGAAGGGTCACTGTACAGGGAAGATTTCTAATTCGCTCTTCACATATCTGTGCATCCGGCAGAAGACATTTGTTTGGTGCTGTGGTTTCGTCTGTACCTTGGTACTCCTCTGGCTTGTTCTTATTGGCTCCAAAGATCTTGATGGTGGGGAAACCTCTGACGCCATACTGACCACCCAGAGACTTGTGCTGGTCTGCGTCTACGGCACCAATCTTGACAATACCCTGCAGGATTTCAGAACGGACAGGTTTGGAGTGAGCAGCGAAATATAGCAGGTCTGTTAATCATTTTCTTCACATTACATTTGCGTGCCGACTCTGGAAGTCAGCAGTTACATACGTACGCAGAATTGGATAACATCAGAGGTGATAAATATGTGCAGAAAAACACATTTCCTGAAATAAACAGTGACTCTTGTTTTTATCTGGAACAAAGTTGATATTATTCATTAATATTTGACTCAAGTCCCATATCTGCCCACGTCTCACGCCTCTGTTTGCAGTTATTCTCACTGCTGAGTTTTAAACTCCTAAACATTTGGAGGTGGAACAAAGCTGTGAACTAGAGCTTTGTAATCGTTATATAGCTTCAGGGCTGTCTTTAACGGTGCAAAGCAAACAGATTTCAATATCACACATTGTCATCATATCCGCCTGATTAAGTGTTTCTTATGTCTGCAAATATCTAGTGGAAGCACATCATCATAATCATAATGCCAAAAGCAGTATTCACTA
>JAJHUR010084982.1:18488-31405 GCA_027495735.1 Lutjanus campechanus
AATAATTTACATTTAATATTAACAGAAGAGCCGTTTCTGTAGTTACTCACCAAGTAAAAGCGGTCTCATGGTTTTAGCTGCTCTCTGCTCGTCTCCGGTGTTAGCTTTACTCACAGTGCTGCTGCCGCTGCGGCTCCCACAAAAGTAGATCGAAAAATCTCACCGTGGCCCACGCTGATTGGTCCGCTACTGGAGACGCTGCGCCTCAGCCAATCGGCGTGCGCCGTGTAGTTTACAGCGCCGGTACATTCAAGAGGGGCTGGAGGAAAAGGGAGGCAACGGCAACTCCACCAAAAGGAGATGCAACAAATGTGTAACAAGGCTGACTCAGTGTTAAACAAGGCTGATGATAGTACACAAGTGTCCATGTCCACATATATGTTTATATGCGAGCCACAGGCAAGAAAGTGGCAATATATTACACATACCATTAGACAGAGTGGAAACGTCTTTTTACTGAAATAAAATATAAAGCAGGCTGCTAAAAGTTTTGTATTATCATAACTGTCATTGGTAATGGTTGGAGAAATGTTCAGATCCTTTACATAAGTGGTTCTCAAACTCTCTCACGTCAAAGACCCCTAAATTGACATATATTGGACCACAGACCCTCATTTGATAAAGTTTTGTTCCAGGGTTCCTGATAAGATTTTTGCCTTTAGATGTTTTATTAATAGAGTGAAAAATAATCATATGGATTTCTTCTTTTTGCTGGGGACCACTGGAACCTCCCCAATGTCTCCCTGGACTCCATGTTGAGAACCACTGCTTTTCAAAACATTAAGTTTAAGTTTTTCAAAACATTAAGTTTAGAAAAGCAAAGTTATTCTCTTAGCAATTAGTTTGTCGTTCACTATATAAATGTATAAATGTGTGTCTGACAGATTTTGATAAGTAGATCATTTTGCAATGTTTGTGAGGATTGCAATTTCACTGAGAATCAACACACCAGTTTTGATCAGCAAGCGACGTGCAAGTATTATTGTGCAAACTATAGAGAACAGGACTTATTCTTTTCCACACATGTGCCAGAACGTGTGCAATTTGCTTGAATGAATGAGAAATTTACTGTGAACAAAAACGTTTGAAACAATAATTCTCACTGAAGAATCAAGCCAAAAGTAAAAAAGAAAAAATGTAAATCTGAAAACTAAAAAGCTCAGTGTGATACACAATAGAATTCAGCTGGACAAAACTGACATTCTTGTGTATACAGTAAACAGTCAGTGTCAACAGGAAAGGAAAACAAAACAGAGATTTGTACATAAGAAACATCTCCAGGGTTGACGGTCATGGTAAACTTCTAAACATTTGTACTGATCAACAACTTTTAATTTTGGTGTCACTGGCCAATTTTCTGACATAAAAACTTGTTTTTGATGCATGAATGAAATGTTTTGGTGAGTTGCTGCCTTTTGTAGACAGTTGTGATGTCTTGTGAAATAATTGTGACAATTGCACTGTTTAGAGAATGTTACTGTGAGAATGTTTGGAAAAATTAGCAAAAACTCAGGGGAAAAAAAACTCAGGTAAATTATTCTCCTTTTTGCTGGGGTCCCCCTAAGAACTCCCACAAGGACCCCCCAGATCCCACTTTGAGAACCAATGGTTAAAGTAAAAGCAACTCCACCACAATATAAAAGTACCCCATCACAAGTAAAAACACTTAAATGTTTACTCGAGTGGAAATATAGAATTAAAATTAAAGATCCATATCAGCCAGAAATTAACATTTTTGATAATATGAGAGGCCAATAAGATTATGCTTTTATTATTATTATTATTATTATTATTATTATTATTGTTGTTGTTGTTGTTGTTGTTGTTGTTGTTTACTCACGGTAATGCACAACTCCAGAAGAAAGATAAAAGAAAAGTACACTCACATGGTGTGAGCATGTCTGGAGATCATTAACTTGACGTAAATATAAACCTTTTTAAAACTTAAAATTTCTAATATTTATTTTCAGAACACTTCAGAACTAACAAATTCTTCTAACTTGAAGTCTTTTGACTTGAAATGATGAGTTGAATGAATGTTCTGTACAAAGTTCAACCAACTCATTAAATTGAGTTTCTAAAGACACATGATCGGTATATTAACAGACTTCCCAGCATGCATTGTTGTTGCTGAGAACCTTCTTTTTTTATAGTTTGAAGAAAACATATGTGATGAAAACTGACTGTGTCTCTAATTCACTGTAAGATAAGTCATGGTTGTTTGTTTTCACAATAATGAAAACCCTGTGAACCATGATGAAGGTCAGTATTGAATCCAGTCTCTATTAATTCACTGGGAGAAGTTTCACTTTATGTTTGTGTGTCGAATTCTCAACAAAGTAGCTCCAACAGGAGCAGCTGCAGCTTTACCTTTAACTTCTTTGTCTGAAAAGAAGAACTGACTCTTGAAACTGAGAAAATGTAAAAGGAAATCAAATTTGTTTGTGATGCTCATCAGTGTGACTGAAGTGTTGTTGGTTCAACTTCATATATGAAGCTTGTTGAACACGTTTTCTCAAGTACAACTGAGATATAACACATTGTTTCAAATTCAAATTCTCTCTCTTTTTTTTTTTACAATGTAGTTTTCTTATTTCTGCGCAGTGAGTCTACATTGTATGAAAAACATTGTATGTAATATCTGCACCTGCCGGTGGGCCCTCAAGATAAGAGTCGGCATAATTATATGTTAATTCTACCCCAGGAGAGACTTGATGTTCTCTTAAATTAGGTGGAAAAAATATGTGAATATATCAGTGTCTCCAATCAGCCAAAATAAGTTAGAAAACATCAGCATACCCAATACTGGCAAAAAGGCAATATTGTGCATCCTAATCACTAATGTAAAATAGAATTACATTTAACCTAACCAGGGTATCATTACAGAAGAATGGCCTTATAATCAGTGATATATAGCCTAATAATATAATGCTGAATTATTATGATTGATGCAATAATGTGTAACTATTATTTTAATGTTGTCTCCAGTTGAAGAGCAGGTAATTATCTACTTTTTGGGTTGTTTAATCTTTAACAATACAAAATATTTTATAAATCTGCAAAGTAATTTGTAACTTCATCTGTCAAATACCAGCAGTGGAGTAAAAATGTACAATTTTTACCTCTGAAATGTAATTACCCCAAAATTGTACTTCATGATGGATTTAATCACAAGCTGCCACTTTTGCACGTACAATTAGGCCTGTTGGCAAGAATCTGGCAAGATAATATGTATCACATTACAGGGGTTATGAGTCAATATACTGCAATATTTTACAATACTATAAGTAAGGCAATATATCGATCTTTTTTTTTTCTTTTTTTAAATCTAATTTTAGGAAAACTTTCAGAGTATAAAGAACACACCATCATATGCATAATTTCTGAGTTTAAAAAGTTACAAAACACAAAATGAACCACTGACATCTTTGCCTGTGTAACAATATAACGATGCAGTGGTTTTGAGAATCAACACAATATCACAAAACATAAACATAATATTGTGATTCTCAAGTGTTTTGATATTTTCTTTCACTCCGCCACAATACAGAAAAAAAATAATGTGTTTCCTTTTCAGTTCCCCCGGGTTTAATAAGGTGACTGTCATCTCAAGTCAGCAAAATCCTTGTAATCCTAAAAATAATTATTTATTTAAGTGCACCAGTGACAGCTCAGCGTCACTCAGCGTGTTGTGTTTTTTTCATAATAATCTTGCAGAAAAATCAAATCACTGTAAAGGCCTTGAGGAGGAGTGATGGAAATTGTAAGACATTAAGGGAAGCATAGACTTGGTTAATTACATATAGGATTATTTATAGAAGTTATTAGACTCCCTGGAAGATGTTAAAAAAAGAAACTATGGGAATCAGATATATGCTGGAGATGTGGTAGGATATAGATTGTATATGAACACCAAATGACATGGAACTTGTGAGAAACTATAATAACATTCCTGAACAAAATACTCTGGGAAATGATCAAACTAACCAATTATGAACAACTGATTTTTAAAGGAGGTATTCTCGTAAATATGGGCCCCTACATGAATTCAACATTAAACAGCTCATTAGGGGGAAGTGGACACTGTCGTTATATGTAAGATGTTATTATCATGTTCTGTGAGAGGTTGCCTGTGATGTATGTCATGTTATCATTGTGATAAATGTCTGATAACAAAGTGTAACATGATGTTGTGATGGTGGTGATACGTGGGACAGATGTTGCCACTATGTGATTGAAATGGGATAGGTAATGCCAATGCTTCCCTTGGAATATTTCTGTTATATTTATTTATTCATTCATCCATAATTTTTTTCTCTGTTGTTTTATTTATTCTTGTATTTGAGTGGTTGGTATTAAACAAACAAAGAAACACCAAGAAGGCACAAAGGTTGGCCTGACTCCACTGCATCCCAGGCTTTACTCCAGATATTGTGTTTTGCTTTATAGCAACACAAACACTGAACTTTATTGTATTGTTTGTTTGTTTTTTAAATCATCTATTAATGGATTCCTATCCTCAGTGGTTTGCAGCAGTGTTAGGTAGAAAAAGAAAAGCCTTTACGCCACTGTAGTTTGTAGGTTTTGCCACTAGATGGAGACAAACATCGAGGTAAAGCGTTTGTTGTGACGCTCTATGGTCAGTGTCTGTTAATCAATAATTCAGAGTGGACTGCAGCAGAACTGGTCAGCTGAACTCAAGTTGTATGAAATTTCTTTAAATTCATGTTTTAAAGTAACCATATAGCCAAATAAAACGAAACAAATCATGTAATTTACTCTCATTTGTACTCCCCAATCATCACCTTCACCAAACATCCATAAAATACAGTTTTTTATAATAATCTAATATTTATAGAGCCTACATTCTGTCTCAGATTAAGTGATTGTTACTTTAGCCTCAGTATTTTCTGTTCGGGTTATTGGGTGATTGCCTATAATACATTCAAAATGGATGATGGATAATGCGTCTGTCTGGGGAAAGATTTTATAGGCTGTAGTTGTAAAAAGGGATGATTTAGGTTTTTAGTTCAGTGCTTCCTGATAATCGATGACCTTTAACTAATTGTTGTTCTTCCAGCTGCTACCAAAACCCCGCGGAGAGCGTGTCTCTGATTTCCCTGTTTGCTACTTCACAATTCATTACATGCCGCTGAGATTTATGATCCGCTGACTGAGCCTGGCTGCACTGCGCTGCGTCAATACCACCACAAAACACACAGAGCAAGACAGGAAGACACGGAGGCAGCCTGAAAAATAAAAGCTTAGGCTGACTGGATTTGTGGTCACGTTCAAAAATACTTAAAAAATCAGTTTAAGTGAGAAAACGCGTAATACGTATCATTATTTGCCACGATTCTTTGAGGTCTGTGTATGTTTTGTATTTGATTCATGTAAAATAAGATAAAAACAAAATAAAATAACAAAGAGCGCTGCCCAGTGAACGTTTTGTTTTGAAAGGTTTGCCCGGAAGTCTTGTGATTTCATTGTGTCGTACTTGACATTACGCGCACTTCAATGCCAACTTTCTCAGAGCGCACAGGCGCACTGTTCACTGCCGATCACGGCTGTATGTTGAAGACTTCTCTCTGCAGTCACCCCTGAGCAAACATTTATTCTATTTTTTTCGACTGAAACATAGATAGTGGAAGATTGGGGAGGTTTTACGCACAGCGCCAGGGTTTCTGGTGACTTGCGCTTCACTTTGACTTGACAGGTGTGTGAAAATCTCGATTTCTTGGGGCTGTGTTTTTTTTTGGTTTTGTTTTTTTTTTGTGGAGGACTTGTTGTCAACACGATGTGGGGGATCCAGAGGACGCGATATGCGGACTGCAACGGCTCTGAGGCCAGTGAGGAGACGGAGATCGTGGTGAACATCGGCGGAGTGAAACAGGTGTTATATGAGGACGTGTTGAATCGCTACCCGGACACCCGGCTGGCAGAGCTGGTGGACTGCTCTTTGAAGTCTTCTGAAGAAATATCTTCACTATGTGACGACTACGACCCCGAGACTGGGGAATTTTATTTTGACAGAGACCCCGAGGCGTTTAAATGTATTATTGAACTGTATTATTATGGAGAGATCCACATGAAAAGAGGCATCTGTCCCATTTGTTTCATGAAGGAGATGGAGTTCTGGAAAATCGACTCTGATTTCCTGGATGAATGCTGTAAAAGCCACCTGAAGGAGGTGGAGGATGAACTTGCAGAGATCGCGGAGAAAGTGAGAACTATCCTGGTGGACCGAGAGGGAGATCCGTCTGCAGGAGGCTGGCAACGCTTCCAGATGTGCCTCTGGAGGTTGATGGAGAAGCCGGAGTCCTCGCTGCCTGCGCACATCATCGCTATAGTTTCTTTCATCTTCATCCTCGTCTCCTCCGTGGTCATGTGCGTCGGGACCATCCCCGACCTGCAGGTGGAGGACTCGGAGGGTAACCTGTCGGAGCACCCGACTCTGGAGGTAATCGAGACGGTGTGCATCGGCTGGTTCACCATCGAATACCTCCTGCGTCTGATCTCCTCCCCGAATAAGATCAAATTCGTGCTGGCGTTTATGAACATCATCGACTTCATGGCGATCATGCCCTTCTACGTGGTGCTCATCCTCATCTCTTTCGGCGCAGGAGTGATGGAGCTGGCGAACGTGCAGCAGGCGGTGCAGGCTTTACGCATAATGCGCATTGCGCGCATTTTCAAGCTGGCACGACATTCCTCCGGACTCCAGACCCTCACATCTGCCCTGAAAAGCAGCTTCAAAGAGCTCGGGCTGCTCCTCATGTACATGGGCGTGGGGGTCTTCCTCTTCTCCGCACTGGGCTACACCATGGAGCAGAACCACCCGGACACCCTGTTCACCAGCATCCCGCAGTCGTTCTGGTGGGCTGTGATCACCATGACCACGGTGGGCTATGGAGACGTCTACCCCAAGACCACTTTAGGTCGGTGTAACGCGGCCATCAGCTTTCTGTGCGGAGTGATCGCCATCGCGCTGCCCATACACCCCATCATCAACAATTTCGTCCTGTTTTACAACAAGCAACAGGTGCTGGAGACTGCGGCCAAGCACGAGATTGAGCTGATGGCGCTGCGCTCCTTGGACAGCGAGCAGGAGGCTGCAGCCGCTGGCGCCCATAAACATGTGTGTGGTGCAGGAGTGTGGGACAACGCCATGCGCTCCTGTCACAGCGACACATACATCCCCTTACTGAAGGACCCCAGGGGAGGGGCAGGGATCCAGACCCCCAGCATGGACACCAGCTTTGAGAGCACAGCCGAGGCCACTGAATATTTCATCTCATGAACACTGAAGACCCTGCATCATGTGAAAAGACTCAACAACAACAACAACAACAACAACAACAACAACAAAACATCAAATTAACTATTCATTTTTGACTTATGAACCCACACAATTCTGTATTAATGATACCACGATGGAGACGTGCGTGTAAATAGCCTTGCAGAGATAATAGGACCGCAGTGATTCTCTCCAAGGACCTTTAGCGCATCTGAGGAATTGTGCCTATTAAGGGACATGTGTGTGAGATATTGACTTGATGAGCTGTGCCTTTGCGCAGTAACTCCCTGTAGGCTGAGAGGTTGTGTTTGAACAGCCAGTACACCGATTCCCCCATGTAGGCTCCTTATATAACACCCCCCCATCCCCAATCCTCACACTCATACTGTAGACTGCACTGTAGCTTATTCCTCTGTACAGAAGTATATATCAAAAGTGGATGTTTTTTTTATTAACAGAGATGGGTAGCTCCCCCAGGAGAAAAGAGAAATGTTGTCACCTCATGATATGTTTATTAAGGCTGTACAGGCATCCCAAAAAAACTGAGGGAAAACTGTTGGTATTTAATAGTTATAGACAGGGCTGCACAAACAAAGATTAAAAAAGAGTTTAGAATAACTAGATTTAAAAGGAATAAATCAAGATTTAAAATTAAAAAATTAAACAGTGGTCTGTTGCACAAGTAATTATTGATATTAACTTAAATTAAATAGAGTTTAATCAATATGGAGATACTGGCTTACCCAAATTGAAATAGACAAATAAATAAAAATTAAATTTGAGTGCTGTCAGTATATTAAAAAAAAAAAAGAGGGGGGGGGGTGACAGCAGTATTGAAATCACTACATTGATTGCTGCCTGGCTAAAAGGTTCACAACATTTAATCTAGTTTGCTAGCTTGCTAAAAATTTAAAAAATGTTACATTGTTCACTAGAGAGCTAAAAAGGTAAAAGTCGTGTTTAGAAGGGAACCTAAAATTTGCAAAACTCCAGCAAGATTTGTACTCAACCTGCCCCACTGTGCTGTGATTGGCTACCAGTACTCTACTGTCATTGGCTGCTTCTAGTTGCCTCTATGCATCCTTGTGAAAGGGTCTATTTTAACTGTATCTTTTCCTGAACCTGCCCTAGAAGTTTTTGTGCCTAAACCTAACCAAACTGTGATTGAAAACTGAAAATATTTCTTTTAAAACAAAAAATAACAAGTCAAATAAAAAAGCGACACTGAGAGCTACTGTGCTAAATAAAGTGTGCATGCTTAAGAGTTTTGCAGATCTCAACTTCCCCACTAGTTACCATAATGTTGCGATGTCTGTTAATTAGCTAAAAAGTTGCAAAACATTCGATTGTTTGCTAGCTAGCTTAAAAGTTAGTTAGCCTGGTTGGCCTACTCATGATGGGTCGACAGAGAGCTTAAATTTTCCCCCGTTTGAGAAAAAATTGGGCTAATTACAGACGATAAAATAAGATTTGATTAAAAACAGAAAACACCACAGTAAGGAAAAAAAGAGACTATCAGGAAGCAAGTGACAGGCTGTTTTTAACGCATCCACTGGAGTTAAATAAAGATGAGACACATCATAAAACCCAGGTGGGTTGGAACTTGATTATTTTGCTCAAGTGATGTCAAAAAGGCAGATATTTAAAAAGTTAAACCTCCTTAAGTGTGAATTAAAAGTCAATACTGGATACACTTTAAATTGGAGTTTGAAGTTTTGATGCAACAGAATGAAATTTAATCTAGGTTTAGAGTAAAAAAATAAACTGAGGTTTAAATTAATCTTTATTCATTTTAAGCTTTAATGTTTGGTGCAACATGATCTAAAGTTAAACCATGATTTAATTTCAGTTTGCAGCCTGGCTACAGAGGCTTATGATGCTATAATTTTCTCAATGAGATCACTATAAAGTCTACAGACATTAAATGTACACCAGAGAAAGGTGGGCATGGTGGGGAATATAAAAGCAACATATCATCAGGGTTTCTCATTTCTTGCTCTGCCTGTGATCTTCTTGACATCAGTGTAATTCTGTGTAACTGACACTGTATGATTGTGAGGTGATATATCAGATATGAAACACCCTCTGCTGTGCAGGAACTTTAAAAGTGGTGACTGTGATCAGATCAGGGTCATCATGTAACCGACACCGGGACCTCTGAAGCTTCCCTGGCTGCAGGACATGCTTCCCATAATGGGTTTAAATTCTGCAGCAGCCGTCACCACTCCTGCTCCTCCCCGGAGGTTCAGCCAGTGGAATAACTTGACCACCAAGGTATGAGCGAGGAGGAAGGAGCAACAGGCTGGAGGTTAAACTAAATGAATCCGAGTGGATCAGTTATTAAACTTCAAAATTCTTTTTAAAGAACGCAGGATATAGTTACACCTGAAAACCTAAGGAACTATGATGACAATATTGCTAAAAAATATAAATAATGTGGACTTTTTTCATTAATTCTTCAATATGGCACACATTATCACATTAGAACGTGCAAGAGTATTAAAAGGACAGCGTCTTAATGTATTCCTGCTCTTGATTTAATGATACTTGAAAGGACTTGACTTGGCTTAATGGACGCTGTATTTAAAGGTTGCATTTTCGCAGCTTGAAAGGTCTCAACTCCTACACCATTAGTCTGAGTGACGTGAAACTTGCTGCACAAATAGAGCAATCACAGTAGGCGAGCTGTAATTAAAATTTGACACATTTAATTCAAACGTCATGTCTCAGATGTCAGTGATTTGATTTTTTATTGCGGTCTCTGTCAAGATTGTGTTCCCGTGCTCAGTCTTATTTTGTGAAAATGTATGAAATCAGCATAATGTCTTGAATGTAAATATATTTCTGTGTAGGTGAAACCAGGGATGATTATGACAAATGTTTGCTTTTCAGTGTCATTTCTAAAAGAAAAAACCTTTTGAACTGTTAGGAAACAGTTTTAATGAAGGTAACTTGTATCTGTGTTCTACTTGTTAAAAGTCATCAAATGTCACAACACTGACTGAAAGACTAGAGGTCAAATGTGCAGGGGAAATATTAACAAAACACATTATACCTTCTTACACACAGCAAGGACCACAATAAACTCTAAAGAATATAGTTCAAACAATTTATGTCAATTGAACAATTAATTGACAAGTTAATTAATTAACTTAAACAGGATAATTAGTCATATAATTATATAAATATAGAAACATAATGAATAAAAACAGAGACAGTATCGCACAAAAATCTCTAGATTTTATCTGGAATTTATCACTAGATAAAATTGCATAAAAAACCATAACCAACTGAGTTTCAATACTCTCACAACCCAAAAATAATAATTAAAAAATATGTTGATTTTCTTCTTTTCTCTAAAATTGTCACAAATCAGTCAGTCAGTCAGTATTACAAGTTAAACCGATGATGGTGAGTAGGTTTACATTCTGCACTCTCTGCCATGGAATATTTCATTTTCTTTGTTGTTTTACTGGCTTGTTTTGTTACGTTGGAGTGTGTAAAAAAGTTTTTTGTTTTTTTTTGTTTGTTTTTTTTAAAGAGGGAAAAATCTTGGAAAATTGGTTCAGGAATTGAACTCCTGTCCCCAGACTGAAAGGCAAATACTTAAACACCAGATTATGTTTCAAATTATGTAATAGATAAAGAAAAAGGTCAGAATTATTAGAAACTAATTTAAAGGTTAAGACAGTATGAGGAAAATATTGCAAATCAGAGGTTTTCAAAAACAGACAAAAACAGTTTCAGGGGAGGCGACTGGAAATGGAAAAATATTACATCAGTTATCAAAAGGAGGCCACATGGAGTAGCCTAAATATATGTGATTTGGTTAAAGAGATATGTCAGAGATACAGAAATTTTGCTGTTTTTCCCACTTTCACTGAGTCAGAAACTAATAAATGCCTTTGGGCAGACGTTTCTATGTATTTGCTCTGATCTGAAGTTACGTAAAGCAGCAATATATTCGGATATTGTGGCTCATTCCTCGAGTGTCTATGGGATCAAATAATGTCTGACGGGAGGCTCACAGTGTCAGACTTTGAAAACCCCTGCTGTAGGTGGGAAAAAAAACAACAACTTTCATACCTCAAAAATCTTGGAGTCTTGGAAGAAAAACTCTGAAGTATGAGACATCAGATTGTCCTTTGGCAGGCAGGGAGGGATCATCACAGACCATGTGCATCACGAGTTTCATGGTTCTGTCTCATTTCTGATTGGTGCAATTTGAGGTTGTTACAAAGGTTGTTGTCCTCTGTCTGAACTGCCCCCTGTTAACTGCAGAAATATAAGCAGGGGAGACCGGGGGCAATTGTAACACAGGACAAAAAACAAGCTAGACTGATGATACTCTGCACATGCTCAGTGGGATTCTCTCTCTGCTTTTAGAACATGAGCAGATTATTTCGTTGGACATTTACAACAACAACAAAAAAAGGAGATTTCTTCTTCTGTCCAGATGATTGCAAATTTGAACTTTGATAAATATTATCTCTAACTTACTTATTAAAAATGAACATGAACAGAGTATGATAGAGATATCATGGCTGCAAGGTTGGGGACAATTGTAACATAATTTTACAACAACAACAGTGCACCCAGAGTCACACAACTCCATGCAAACACCTTGTTTGTCAGTATTGACATACTTTTCTGTTATGAAATGAACATATTCCACTACCTTTAAAAGTAAAATCCTTTAACTCATTTAAAATAAAATAAAATCTTGTTACCACTTGAATTATTGTCAAGTCATCTGCAAAAATAAAAACTTCTGCTTTGAACGCGTACAAAACCTGACGTGATTACTTTGAGGTGTGCTTTTTGGGTGCATATGACTTATTTTTTCAGTGTCACAGTTTCTTTTGGTGCTTCACAAGGACTGAGCTGCGCCTTAAAAAACTGTCCTTTGTTTGTCTTTTTCTCCGGTGCTGCGGTCAGAGGAAAAGTCACATAATGCAGCGAAGGAGGACTTGCACACAGAGGGGGAAAAAAAAGGTTCAAACTTGAATGTTGATTTTATATATTTCTTATTCATTCATTGCAGGGCTGAACAGACAGGACAGTGGAAAATGTGCTACAGTACAAATGTTTCAGTCCATGTTGGACTTTTCTCAGAGCAAAATGAAGCATGCATGATGAACCACCCCGTTTTAGTGTTACTCTACAGGTGCACCGACTCAATGATTTAGGGCTGGATTAAACACACATGAAGGCAGTTGCCAACAACTGCCCTCAGACACTGGTAGGGGCAATTGTAGCACTCTTCTTCATCTAAATTTAGTATGAGTTAAAATGAAAACAATATTACAATGCCTGCTCGTCTCCTCTAACCCTGGTTGGAAATCACTGCTGTACAGGAAAAGTTAACCATATCTGTAACCCTCTCTTCAACCTCAGAGAAAAAGATAATTCACCATTGAAAAGCTTAAAATGGAAAGCACACATTTATTTTGTAACAAATGAAATGTAATTGTTAAAATATTTTATGTTGGACTTGAAAATGCAGATGTCATGTCAGTCTTGGACTGTTAAAGAAAAAAAAAATCACTGTTTGGCCTGATGGAAAACCTAAAGGTAAAGGTAAAAATGTAAACTCTGAAGTACTGTGATTACTACATCA
>JAJHUR010084982.1:31425-50519 GCA_027495735.1 Lutjanus campechanus
AGACAGTATGAGGAAAATATTGCAAATCAGAGGTTTTCAAAAACAGACAAAAACAGTTTCAGGGGAGGCGACTGGAAATGGAAAAATATTACATCAGTTATCAAAAGGAGGCCACATGGAGTAGTCTAAATATATGTGATTTGGTTAAAGAGATATGTCAGAGATACAGAAATTTTGCTGTTTTTCCCACTTTCACTGAGTCAGAAACTAATAAATGCCTTTGGGCAGACGTTTCTATGTATTTGCTCTGATCTGAAGTTACGTAAAGCAGCAATATATTCGGATATTGTGGCTCATTCCTCGAGTGTCTATGGGATCAAATAATGTCTGACGGGAGGCTCACAGTGTCAGACTTTGAAAACCCCTGCTGTAGGTGGGAAAAAAAACAACAACTTTCATACCTCAAAAATCTTGGAAGAAAAACTCTGAAGTATGAGACATCAGATTGTCCTTTGGCAGGCAGGGAGGGATCATCACAGACCATGTGCATCACGAGTTTCATGGTTCTGTCTCATTTCTGATTGGTGCAATTTGAGGTTGTTACAAAGGTTGTTGTCCTCTGTCTGAACTGCCCCCCTGTTAACTGCAGAAATATAAGCAAGGGAGACCGGGGGCAATTGTAACACAGGACAGAAAACAAGCAAGACTGATGATACTCTGCACATGCTCAGTGGGATTCTCTCTCTGCTTTTAGAACATGAGCAGATTATTTCATTGGACATTTACAACAACAAAAAAAGGAGATTTCTTCTTCTGTCCAGATGATTGCAAATTTGAACTTTGATAAATATTATCTCTAAGTTACTTATTAAAAATGAACATGAACAGACTATGATAGAGATATCATGGCTGCAAGGTTGGGGACAATTGTAACATAATTTTACAACAACAGTGCACCCAGAGTCACACAACTCCATGCAAACACCTTGTTTGTCAGTGTTGACATACTTTTCTGTTATGAAATGAACATATTCCACTACCTTTAAAAGTAAAATCCTTTAACTCATTTAAAATAAAATTATTATTATTGTCAAGTCATCTGCAAAAATAAAAATAGACTTCTGCTTTGAACGTGTAACAAAACCTGACGTGATTACTTTGAGATGTGCTTTTATTTGGGTGCATATGACTTATTTTTTCAGTGTCACAGTTTCTTTTGGTGCTTCACAAGGACTGAGCTGCGCCTTAAAAAACTGACCTTTGTTTGTCTTTTTCGTGGGTGCCGCGGAAAAGTCACATAATGCAGCGAAGGAGGACTTGCACACAGAGGGGAAAAAAAGGTTCAAACTTGAATGTTGATTTTATATATTTCTTATTCATTCATTGCAGGGCTGAACAGACAGGACAGTGAAAAATGTGCTACAGTACAAATGTTTCAGTCCATGTTGGACTTTTCTCAGAGCAAAATGAAGCATGCATGATGAACCACCCCATTTTAGTGTTACTCTACAGGTCCACCTACTCAATGATTTAGGGCTGGATTAAATACACACGAAGGCAGTTGCCAACAACTGCCCTCAGACACTGGTAGGGGCAATTGTAACACTCTTCTTCATCTAAATTTAGTATTTTTGTCTTGTCTTTGTTTGTGAAAATATATCAACTGTATTATTAATTGGTACGGATATATATGTTTCTCATATCAAAAGATGACCACTGTATTTCACACAGTCTGTGAGTTAAAATGAAAACAATATTACAATGCCTGCTCGTCTCCTCTAACCCTGGTTGGAAATCACTGCTGTACAGGAAAAGTTAACCATATCTGTAACCCTCTCTTCAACCTCAGAGAAAGAAATAATTCACCATTGAAAAACTTAAAATGGAAAGCACACATTTATTTTGTAACAAATGAAATGTAATTGTTAAAATATTTTATGTTGGACTTGAAAATGCAGATGTCATGTCAGTCTTGGACTGTTAAAGAAAAAAAAAATCACTGTTTGGCCTGATGGAAAACCTAAAGGTAAAGGTAAAAATGTAAACTCTGAAGTACTGTGATTACTACATCACCTGTCATTTTTAATGTAAGGAAGAAGGGTGAAACATCTTCATCTTCCTGCTGCCTATGATACTGGCAGGGTGTCTGCATCAATCACAGAGACAAGATGTCAGTTTGTATGATTAGTAAGAGGGCACTGATTCAGATTCAGCTACCTCTCCCCGTAATGTTTTCCACCAGTCTAAGATATGCAGCCTGAGAGAAAGATCATGGAGGAGGTCAGGCAGGACTCTGCAGGCTGTCCACCCACACATGTCCTATACAGGACTCTGCTATCTCTGCTGGCCAGCAGCAGATTCACGCATGTCACAGCCTGGAGAAAGGCCTTTGTGCACACTGACAGGTGGAGCTGGAATGTCAAAGGCGTGCATTGTGTAATGGAACAATGTTCCTCCTCCAGCAGATGCACATGCAAATACACATGCACCTTCACGTTCAAATTTAGATTTACAAGAACACACACACGCATGCTGGCATATACAAACATCCCCCCCTCCTCTCCACCGCCTACCTACAAGTGCACACAAATAATTGCACACACACTCCTTCACCCATATATCCACAGCCATGTGTGAGCCACTCCACACTGACCTGCTGTGATCTGCTGGCTAATCACCAATTTTTACACCCACATGTTGGTCATCTGGCATTCAGTGGGTGTTTAAGATAGGAGGTATTCCTGAGCATTTACTCAAAATTGTGCTCATTATCCCTTCACATAAATACTCTCATGGCTGTTGCTGCAAAATCAATACATTTTTCCAGCCGCTAAAAGCCTGAGACGGGGTTTTCAGGTGAAGATGGATTGACTTTTTTTCAGACAATTCTGAAGATATTGTAGGCAAGCCGTCACAGTTAAAATGTTTACTTGACTCATACGACTTTGAATAGAATTAATGTGCATGTGTTTGTGCAGCACAGATTTTTGTAAATCCTCTAAACAGACTAAAGGGATCACAATCTGTGTAGGTGTGTGCTTAAGGAAAGTTCTTCACATTCTCCAGCTGACGGTTAAAACACTTCTCTGTTTTATTTTAAGCCAACATGCAGCGAGGAGGTAGAATAATAATTAAGAGGGGAAATTCTATAGCATGCCAGGTTTGTTCCAATACCATATGGTTGTGCGTGCATGTCAATATTTCATTAAATCTAACTTAAATCATGGCTCAAACGCAGTGTGCATTCTGCCTGAACCTTCACATACTGTACAGCTACTGTGTTTGCATGTGTTTTAGGTCATCAAAGTTTGATTCCTGAAAGTCATGTGTTCTGTCCAGCTGCCTTCCAGCTCCGATTGTTATCTGGTGACGTGCCGGCATTCTGGTATTGAGTTACACCCAACCATTTTGATGACAGCACAAACACTCAGGGACCCCGCTCCACTTGACCTTTAGGATGGGGATCTTCTTCTACTCATGTTGACTGTCTAAAAATAGGGAAGTCCCTGTAGGTAGCCAGTATACAAATGGAAGTTAAACACAAACTCAAGCTGATTATGTTGTGTATTTATGTCCATAAACAGCTATTTCTTTATTGTTGTTTTATGAATGTTTTTCAGCTATTAAAAAGTGGTTCTGATAGGAAAAGATTCTGTTTTCCAATTTAAATTTCCACAGCATCTGTGAGTTTCACTTGCACGACAGTGTTGCCTCAGAAATCAAAAATACATATTTGTCCTCTTGCCTGTAGTGCTATTTATCCGTCTAGATTGTTTTGGTGTGAGTTGCTGAGTTTTGGAGATATCAGCCGCAGAGATGTCTGCCTTCTCTCCAATATAATGGAACTAGATGGCACTTAGTTATAGCGCTTGCAGTGCCAAAAAAAAAAAAAAAACCTTGAAAGGGTCAGTCATTCACAAGATGGATGGGGCGAGTTCACCATGTTTTGGAAAGCTGCATGGGTGAGTTGTCTAAGAGCTTTAGAACACTGGATCTCAACACAAAACTGCAAGGAATTTAGTGATTTCATCATCTACAATCCATAATATCATTAAAATATTCAGAGAATCTGTAGATATCCCTGCATTAAAGGGCACAGCTGAAAACCAGTATTGAATATCCATGACTAAAAACTGCAGTAAACCTTCATGATTGTATAAAGGACAGTACATTGGCTTGGCAACGCTTTAGAAAATTGTTGTTGTAAACACAGTCTGTGCCTGCATCTACAAATGTTACATGTCAAAGCAACATGGCAAACAAATGATGGGCCCAAAAAAGCAGCAGCAACATTTCAAAGTGATTTAATAAAAGGTAAATGCACAACAGGCTAAAACAGGCAAATAAAGCTAGAAAAATCTGAAATCCAAAACAAGGTAAGACTCCTCAGAGCCTGAGCTCATCTGAAATGGTCTGATGAGTCCACATTCCAGATTGCTTTCAGAAATCATGGACGTCGTGACCTCCGAAGTAAAGAGGAGAAGAACCATCCAGATTGTTACCAGCACTAACTTCAAAAGTCAGCATCTGTGATGGTATGGGGGTGTTTTAGTGCCCATGGGATCATGGGTAACTGTCACATCTGTCAAGGCCCCATTAATGCTGAAAGGTACATACAGGTTTTGGGGCAACATATGCTGCCATCCAGACAACATACTTTTCAGAGACATACCTGCTTATTTCAGCAAGACCATGCCAAGACACATTCACATTCTGCATGTGTTCCAACAGCGTGGCTTTGTAGTAGAAGAGTTCAGGTACTAGACTGACCTGCCTGCAGTCCAGACATGTCTTCTATTGAAAATGTGTGGTGCATTTTGGAGCACAAAATAAGACAGCATAAACAACCGGCTGTTGAGCACTTGAAAGAATGAAAGAAATTCACTTTCAAAATGTGTTTTGAGTGATGTGAGGAAGAAAATGTGATGTGAGGCACCGGGGTAGCTCGGCTGGTAGCATGCTGAGGCTGTGAGTCTTCTTCTGCCTCTTCTTCTCTCTCCCCTTTTCCTGTCATATCTTCAGCTATCCTGTTAAGGCATAAAAGACCCCCACCCCCGGTAAAGATGCCCTGTCCAACTTTTTGGAACATGTTGCAGACATCAAATTCAGAATGAGTGTATATTTATAAAAAGAAAACAATAAAGTTAATCAGTTTGAACATTAAACATCTCATCTGTATTTGATTAAATAAAGGTCAAAAGTTTTTGCAAATCATTGCATTATATTTTCATTTATGTTTTACATAATATCCCAACTTTTTTGGAATTGGGGTTTGCACATCAGTGTGATACAAACTACCTAAAATGACAGAAACCATGTTAGAGAAAATATTCTTTGATGTGTACTTATGTTTTTAGTTTGGACCATGTCCCATCTGCTAACGTGGAGGAAAGGGTTTATGACCTATGCTGTAGCCAGACACCAGGGGGCGATCAAGATGTTTTGGCTTCCCTTTTGGGGAGCTGCCATATTGTCCATCTAAATATGTCAATGGTCAAGTGCCATCCTGTTCTATAGTCCAGACGTGTGTTCGGTTGATATCTCCAAAACTGGGCAACTAATCAAGATGGATAAATAACACCTCAGTTAAGAAAACATATATAAAAATATGTGTTTGATTTTGGTTTAGTTTAGACTGGTATAAGATATAGTGGAGAAGCCAGACATGCAGGACTACAAGTATTTGATGATGATGAGAGAAAAGTAAAAAGGTAACAAAAGAAAGAGAGGAGAAGAACTAAACTAAGAAAAATAACAACAACAGACATTCAAACACATGAGGGATAAGATATCGCCCTCAAGATCACAATAAAAACAGATAATATATCCCCTCAAACTGTTCAAATGGGATATTTTAATGGATTCATATCCTGCAGAAGATGGTCAAACACATTTATTTGAATAAGAATGTGTGTGCATAATGCTGTGGCTTAACAGCCCACCCCACGGAGCGCTATCTCTGTTTGAGAGATATTTTCAGCTGCAGGGGAGGGAAAAGGTAATCTCCCTGATGTTGGAGCCGCAAGAAGAGGAGAAACACGCTCCAGGAGCGTTATTTTGTGCCGAATGGGTTTCATTTTTTTCATCAGGAATGTTTAAAGCGCTGCGTAGGTGAACCCTGGGACACTTTGATTCAGGCAGAGCGCCGGATAAAATTGCACGACAATAATTATATAGATTAAATATGACCTTCTACAAAATAGCAGACTGGGATGATGCACTTAACCCACTGAACCTGTCTGCAAAAACCGAGTTCCATATCTTCATTTCTCCCTAACTCTTTTCTTTTATCTAATGTTCTCTTGCAAAATCATCATGTCTGCCCTTGTGGGTTTGTAAGAACATGGATCAGAATTAATAGAACTTGAGGAATATGATACACTTTCTTTGGGAAAAATCACATAGCTTGTGGCAAGTCAATGTATTGTTTCAGATGGATTACTAAATGGTCTTGCCCGGCCTTGTCACTCTAAAGTGTTAAACAATGAAATCAATATAGCCGTGCCTCTGCAACCTAAATATTGACCAGTGTAGATGAAGTGCAGCCTTCTGCAGTTTGCTGCTACATTACCCCGAACTCGCAAAAATGGAGAGGAAAATAACATAACTGCCAATGCAATATGAGAAAGGTGATTTGCCTGGAAAATAGTTCCAGTTTCTTTGACAGAGGGACTAACAGAGACGTGATCTGATGCAAAGCTTTTTCCCCTGCAGAGAGGTGAATGAGGGTTTGCAAACACTAAAGTTCCTGCTTGGAGACAACAGCAGCAGAATACTGAGTGATAGTTATAGCTGTACTGATAGTGTGTGCGTGTGTGTGTGTGTGTGTGTGTGTGTGTGAGCTCACCGTTTAACGTAAATCAGCAGTGAGTATCCCGGTGGATTATTACAGTAGTAGTTTTATTACCTTTTATATTTTCTTTTAATCAAAATAAAGATTTATGCTGAGACTCCCTACACTCTCAGAAATAAGGGTTCCAAAAGGGTTCTTCCTGAAGGACTGAGGTTTTACCCAGAACCCTTTGCTACTGAAGAATCCTCTTTTCAAGGAAAGCTTTGTTAAGGGTTCTTTGTAAGACTAATAAGGGTTTCATTAAGAACAATTTTCACCCAAAGAACCTTTTTTGGAAGAAAGAGGGTTCTTTGCACAATAATATAAAAGGGTTCTCAGTAGAACCTCCTTGGTAGGTTAGAAATAAAACCCTTGGAATAATAAATGGTTCTTTGGAGAACCCCGTGAATCTGTTCTGAAAAAAAAAACCTTAGAATTTAAGCATTCTCGGTAGAACTTTCTGAGTGTGTTCAAGATAAAAACCCTTGGAATATAAAAGGTTCTCTGCGGAACGCCCTGAGTGGGTTCTTGATAAAACTCTTGGAATATAAAAAGGTTCTTGGTAGAAGCCCCCACATGGCTTCTAGAAAAAAACTCTTAGAGTATAAAAAGGTTCATGGTAGAACCCCTTGAGTGTGTTCTAGATGGGTTCTCTGCAGAACGCCCTGTGTGAGTTCTCAATAAAAGCCATCGAATACAAAAAGTTTCTTGGTAGAATGCCTTCAGCGTGCTAGATAAAGCCCTTAGAAAATAAAAAGGTTCTTGGTAGAACTTCCTGGGTGGGTTCTTATTTGCACTCAAAAGAGGGAAATGTTCTGGACAAAAAGGTTCTCCTCTCCTCTTTAGCTGTTCTGGGTGTAGCCTGCAGATGGTTCCAGGTATATAACCCTTTATGTTGGGTTCTAGGCAGAACTCTCTGAATGGGTTCCAAGTAGGACTTTATATGGAAGGTTTTATCCAGAACCATAAAGGTTCTCCTTTGGGGACAAGCTGAGGAACTATTCAGCACCTTTATATCTAAGAGTGTGAGTGTGAAATTAAACTGTGCTGGATAGAACAGTTCTCCTGAGAAGATTATGGATGAGAACGTGTGTGTGTGTGTGTTGAGGAGCTGAACGCTGCCTTCAGCCTCTTTATAAGCTCAGTATCTTGAGACCTGGCAGCCGAGTTATAGCCTCATTCTTCAGGTTGTTATCTGACGGGGGTTTTACTGTGCCTGACTTTTATGTGAAATAGAGCCCGGGTGAATCCGGGTGAACGCGGAGCCTCAACAAGGTGATGTGGCTTTAACTCACTAGAACATCCGTGATGACGCCTACTCAGAACGCTCACTGACACACCTGCCCTCATCCAGTTCTCTCCTCTGTGAGAACAAGTCAGGTATCTGTGTTTTAAAGGCTCAGGGCAGTGTTAGGCTAAACCAAATCATCTTTCCTGAAAAGCAAATTGTTTATGAACTCATTACGTTAGTTCAGTCTAATTACATTGAATTGATTTAGTTAATTATTGTATCAGCAGCTTAATATGGAAGCATTAGTTTTTGATTACCCAGTTACAGCGGGCCTGAGAACAACAAGCGGTTCAAATACTCGCTGTTTTATCATTGATCGCTTGTGAATGTGTTTGTTCTGTTCCTTTTAATTAAACCACTTTAGAACTTAGTGAAATACTGCAGTAGCCTTCTTGTTTGCGTCGACGGTGCTTTGTGCTCGAGCGCAGTCGGCCTGATGAACGGTGTTTCGCAGATGTGGAGCATTTTGTGTGGAGATGTCGACCGTATTATCGTCTTGTTGCTGCTGTTTACATTCACCCCAGACACAAATTCACATAATGCACTGCAGAATCATTTCCTGGGTTTGTATGTGTGTGTGTGCACTCTTAGAAATAAAAATGCTAACTAGAATAAAGGGTTCTTTGGCTTGTTCTCAAAGGCGAACCCTTTTTTTTGTCCCTGGTAGAACCTTTTTATAATGGTTCCACTTGGAACCCTTTCAGGAAGTTTTGTCATGTTGACCCCAACATAAAGGGTTATACCTAGAACAATTTGTGAAAGGTTTCACCCAGAATCCGATATGAGATGTTCTACAGAGAACACTTTTATTATGGTGTAATAGTTCCACCCAGAACCCCCTTTGTGGGTTCAATCCAGAACTGTTCCACCTTCTGAGGGCACTAACAAGAACCCACTCAGGGGGTTCTACTGAGAACCTCTTTATATATACAACAACAATTTATCTAGAACACAGTCAGATTCTACTCAGAACCTTTTTAGCTTCCAAGGGTTTTATCTCAAACACACCCCAGGGGTTCTACCAAGGACCTTTTTATTTGCCAAGGGTTTTATCTAGAACACACTCATGGGGTTATGCGGGGAACATTTTTATATTCTGAGGGTTCTGTGAAGAATCTGCCCAGGGGCGGAACGTACTCAAATGGTTCTACTGGGAACCTTTTTATATTCTAAGGGTTTTAGCCAGACCTCACCCAGGGGGTTCTACTGAGAACCCTTGTATGGTACAAAAACTTTACATAACAGTTTCGTGAGAATTTCAACAGTACTTGAAGAGCTCTTTTTCCCCCCCAAATGGGTTCTTTGGATGAAAACGATTCTTACTGGAACCCTTACTCTCACAAAGAACCCTTGACAGAGCAAACGGCTCTGGGTAGAACGTCAGCTCTTCAAGAAGAACCCTCTTATTTCAAAGTCAGCATACATATAAATAACTGTATATATGTTTTATTTTAATGTATTTTATACTTTATCCTACTTTGTTGTAAATTTAATTATTTGTATATATAAATTCTCTGTGTGTGGCAGGAAGGAAATATAACTTTCATTTTATTGTGCAACCCTGTGTTGTATAGTGATAAATAAATTACATTGATTCCTTGAAACCTTAGAAAAGCATTAAATTATCTTCTTTTATCTTACAGCATTGAATCAAAGGGGATTCAATGTGACTTTTTTTTGACAATGATCAACAAGAAAACAGCCTTTAAAGTGAAAACAGTGTTTCTTTGTCTTCATGATTTAGGTTTAGCCATGAATCTGACTCACCAACAGTTGGACCCTGCAGATACAGGTGTATTTATACTGAGTTGCCAGTTTATTAGGTACACCTGTCTCAGAGCTGGAGCTGATAAATACCAGGGACTGAATGACAACTGTTTATTTTCCCACTGAAGACAACAGCCAGATGTCAGTATGTGTGAGCAGGATTTTTGTCCAGTGTAAAAGGGGCTTTAGGTAGAGCCAGGCTAGCTTTTCCCCCTGTTACCAGGTTTTATAATAAACTAGGCTAATCACATACTTGCTACAGCTTTATACTTCATATAAAGACCCGACAGTGTTATTGATCTTCCCATTTAACTCTCAGCAAATCTTTGAAATATTCCTTTGAAAGTGAAAGTCAAAATATTAGTTAAAAAAAACTCTGGATTCAGCAAGTTCTGAAGGTCACAAGTGTAAGGCAGCACTATTCCCCTCTGGCTTTGTTTGAACCAGCTTCACCGAGAGCAAGAAAATAACATGAAATCCCTTCTTTACATTCCAGTGTTAGTCTTCCAGTCTGCCGAGTCCCCCCGTGTAAAGAGAACACGCACTCAGCAAATATGAATATGCAAATTAAAAGTCAGAATCCTGGTGCATTTATTCATTTATTCATGTTCATTACCCCGTAATGTCTTGTGTCGTGTGGTTTGAATTGTCATTTAGAGGCGGCGCACCGTGTTATGTGCTGCACTGCTTCACACATTGTGCTGACTGCTTTGATCAGTCTGAAACAACAACCTTCACATTTCTGCCAAGCACGGTCTCCAGATGAACTTGGGCTTTGAAAGCTGTGTCCACTGACAGCTTCAAATAACTTGTTCAAAGCCAAAGCTTGTTAAAGCCGCCTCAGTTTATTTAAAAATCAATCCGTCCGTTGCTCCCGCTTTTTTAGCAAATGAATTTAATCAGAAGGTTATAAACAGCAACGCATGAAAGAAATAAACGTCTCTCCTGTGTACCACTGCCTGCATAATAAAGAGCTATGGATAGGTCTGCTTAATATCTGGTACAAGTTGTTTTTTTCCTTTCCTCACAGTCACTTAGTTCATACCATTTCCTGACGGTCCACACTTCAAAAACAGCTTACAAAGGGCACATTTCACTGTATCAGCCATGTTCTAGTGGCTCTGCATCACTTATGCTGATAAATGTATGGACATCTCATTAAGGAAATTGGCCTTGAGAGACCAAAGCCGTGGTGATAGATCTGACCTGGTCGCTGATGCACTTGCCTCTGCTGATTATCTCATCCAGAGACAATGATGTTTTATGGAGTGGAACATCCTTGTCCCGTTGTGGACAGCTACAATGATTACAATTAATTCAGGGCTGCAGGTCAGAAAAACAATATTTAGTGAGGGCACCATCGGACTCATACCTCCTCTGGGATGTGAGATTTATCTCTGTCACTGAATTACTCGCCATGTATCTTCCATGCGTCAAATTGTGACGGCTTTGCATTATCGTAATGTGCAGCCTTGGGTCTCTGGCCCTGGCTAATGTGACAGTCCAAGTGAAGTTTCACTCATTCAAAAATGTGATATCCATCTTATGACAAATGCAGCAACCCCACCAAGAAGATTGATTGCGGCCATCTCAGTAAAACTCACTTTTGAGCCATGAGCTCTATATCAAGGCAACTGCTTTTTAAGTGGCAACATATAAGAATTGTGCAGGGCTCCCTGTACTGGTGGACTCAAGATATCACCATGTTTGAAAAAACACAGCAAAAGTGCCCTCTGGGATGCCTTGCCAGTGTAGAAAATGTGGTAAAGTGCCCTCTAGAGTGACTTTCTGGTGGAGATGGAGATAACACGGTAAAGAGCCGTTTAGAGTGAGTTTGTAGTGGAGAAAACATGGGGAAGTGCCCTTTAAAGTGACTAAGAAGTATTCCAGAGATATTGTATTAACAAGACTAGGATGGACGTGAGGTCACAGTGACATTTGACCTTTAACCACCAAAGTTTAATCAGTTCATCCTTGGGTTTTACTGGTTGTTTGTGCCAAGTTTAAAGAAATTCTCTCAAGGCAATTCTTGAGGTATCATATTCACAAGAAATTCACAAAAATGTAGATCCATCGTCTTTTTATTTGGCATCAACTTTGTGTTTATGTTGATATGATAACAAATTCATATTGCAGTTATTTTAACAGATATTGCATAAGTGATATGATTCACAGTTACTGGGGATGGTCATTTTTGCTTGACAATTTTCATTTTAACCAAAAACAAACAAACAAAAAAAACCCCATAAATTCATGATGATGAGACATTTGTTGGGATCTGTACCAAACAAACATCTACATCTGGAGAACAAGACTTGTAGGCCAGGACATCTCTGCAACACTACAGCTTGTGCAATTTGCACTTGGACATATTGTGATTTTTACATTTTAAGCAATGATGCAGCCCAGACACACATATTGTCGAAAAAATCGTCGAAAAATGTAAATAACTCTTTCATGTTGTGGTTGATATTCAGCTGAGACGTAAGCCTGCATTGAGCTGCAGACATGAGGTGACAGAAGGAATGATTGAAATGTATTCTTACTGTAATTGTTGCAATATAGAGGCATCTGTGGGGATACAGCTACGAAACATTACCCTCTTCCATTTAATAATGCCTAATCACACTTATGTGGTTATTTTGGTGAAAGTAACACAAAAGTAGTGTACTGCATTACTCTATACAAGTGGTTCTCAAACTTTTTCTAGCATATCTCACTTCAAAAGCTGAAAATGTTCACATCCCACAATGTTTTTTTAATCAGTCATTAAGGGAAGCAACTAATAAAAATGATCCAAGTTGAGTTATAGTGAAATAGAGGCCAACAGGATAGCTGGTTCGTTTTACCAACATAAATCATATTCATTCAACTTAGTTTCACTCCATATTTCCCCGTGGTCATCCACGCCCCACCTGCAGTGCAGATATTTTCCTCTGCCTCCAGTCCTTATGCTAAGCTAGGCTAATTGGGTCCTGCCTGCAGCCCTATGATTAATGCACAGACATTCCTGAATAATTGATTGCTAAAACAGATATCGTTGCAGAGGCTAGTCAGATGCATGAATCAATAAGTTGATAAATGAAAGCCTCAGCTCACGGCAACTGTTTTTCTTACCACTTCATCTCAGTCCACCCTCACAAACAGTTGGTCTGACCTCCTCTCTACGCTCAGTGCTGAGTGACACATGATCTCCCCCTCAGCAGCCTTGAACTTGTTTCTACATGCTGTGAACAAGTGTCTGCATGGCTCCATGATGACCACCCCAACAACAGGTGAAAGGTTTGTTATAGGCACAGCATAAAGCCTCTCTGGACAGACGGAGCCAGATGATAATCCATATGAGCTCAATGGGAG
This sequence comes from Lutjanus campechanus, assembly GCA_027495735.1. Classification (NCBI taxonomy): domain Eukaryota; kingdom Metazoa; phylum Chordata; class Actinopteri; order Lutjaniformes; family Lutjanidae; genus Lutjanus; species Lutjanus campechanus. The sequence continues at coordinate 44,613 of JAJHUR010084982.1, forward strand.
AGGTTGTCAGTGAGCCGATATAAAAACTCGTGGCGAAGGGTGTGAGGAGTCAGTGAGGAGATTTAGACGTCAAACAGTGATGAAATGCCTTGTCCTTGTCTTTTGTGCATGGAGGTAATTAAACTCCCTGGGCCCCGTTTGCCCCCTGCGTGGGTCACTGTGGGTGATTACCGATGGATGGCAAAGTGGAGATCAATCTGCCATCCCTGGAAAGAAAAATTACAGAGTAAGACACAAAAGGAATTGTGGTGAGCGTCTACCAGGGAGATTTTTCCTCCTACAGCAGCCTCGGATCAGAGCTGCACACAGAGCATCACTGCAGTGGAATATTTACATAGTAATTAAAGAGAGTGGATGTTTACAGTCAGATGAGAATGGCGGAAGTTGGGGGAGGAGTAAAAGATCTGTTGGTAATTTTTTGGAGGATGCTAAAAGCAAGTCAATAGAGGATGAGAGCTGTTGTTGCTTCCTGAGGGCGGGCTAGTGAAAAAACACAGATGTGGGTCTTATTTTTCTGTATGTGGCTCTCAAATTGCCGGTGTTAAAATAAGACTGTGACTTTTGAAAGAAGAAATGATAAGTTCAATTCATAAGTGATAAAACCCTGTTTTATTCAAGTCAGTGCACTCAGTTTGCTCCTACTGTCTAATTTTAGTTTGCTCCTACAGTGTAATTTTGCTCTGGTATATGACCAACAGCTTAGCTAATGTTCGACACAGTAGATGTTACTGTATCACAACTGCAGACGATTACACACTAATGAAAACATACTTTTGAATATTAAATTTCTGCCAAATTCTGCCAATAAATTCCCATAAATCTTTATTACTGGACTTTTAAATGTTGTGTATTTTGTACTGCTGTGTTCCAGTTTGGAAGTCGTATAAACGTAGACAATCATTTCAGCACGCCCTGATTGACCACCAACTAGTAAAAATCTGCAGGGTCATCTTGCCATATTTCAAGCTAAAACAACAGAGGCAGCAAGATGGCAGCATGCACTGTTGCTTTTAATGCACCACACGTACCACTCATTGTGCAGTAACTGAAGCATTAGCCCAGTACATCAACACACTTTGCGATTTATGAACTTCAGTACACCAGTAAATCAATATACTTTACAGTTAATGTAATTCCAAATCATGTTTATGTCCCTTTATTTTTGGGGCCTGAGCAAAGACCGGTGCGAGGACATTATGGTATCTGAATGATTTACTGTTTTTCTTTATTTCTTTGTTCAAATTAATCACATTTTGAGGGCCTATGTACTCAACAGCATATGAAACTTGGCACATGCATCAATCGTGGTGAAAAATTACATACTTTATGGGTCTTGTGCATGGGCGTGGCAAAATGACTCGATAGTGCCCTTAGCCCCGCCAGTACGCTTCATCTACATGTATGAAAATTGGTAGGCATATCTATCATGTCCAGATGTACAAGAACGTCTCTTGCAGCCATGCCCCAAATGTAACAGGATGTCAGCCATTTTGTATTTGCTTTATGTCGTTTTATGCCGTTTCCAGGTGTTGTATTTTAATGAACTCCTCCTACAGAATTAATCAGATCAAAATTTGTGTCCATTCCAGAGACCTTTGAGATGAAAAGTTATCAGAAGGTTTTGTTTTTGTCGAACCGCGTGGTCGTAGTGTGGAATTTTGCTATTTTGCCATGAAACAGGAAGTTGCTGTAACTTTAGTGTAAATAGTCCAATCTGCCTCAAACTTCAATCTGCATCAAACTTTGTTTGATATATATTTTTTTTACAATTACATGAATGTGTGTCTGCATGTGTCTGAATTCAATTATTTTTCAGTAAGCTACTATATCCCGAACGAATATAGTTATTTTCTGTGAGGCAGAACTGGGATTTCCTATATGTATCTGAATGCCGTCTAAACGCATCACAGCTCCGTGACCAGCAGTAGTGTAATCGCTAGCCTTTCGTTGAAGGCCGAAGCTGCCATTTGATTACAACTTTGACTGACCGTCTAATCAGCCAATCAAATTTTGATGTGTAGTGACAGAACGCCCCCCAGGGGTCCTGCAACTTGTTGGCGCGAGCCCCCCCGGTGTTGTCATCAACGGAGTTTGTTCCTTTGAGGGACTGGGAGTAAAAACTAAACTAAACTACGTTCTGATATTTGGACCTCTCATCGATCACAGGCGAAGGGTGAGTGTTACCTTTTACTCTGTTTAAGAGAGATAAAGTTATTGTGGTGTTTTAGCTTTTACAGCATTGTTTGTTTTTATGGTTGTGTCTGGTTGGTGTTGTTGGAGTTTGGGCAGGTGATGCTGTGTTTCAGTGTCTGATGACTCACGTTGACAGTGTTTGATGCCACATAATGTATATTAAGCTCATTAAGTGAACTCACCCTCAACCACACCTGGTTTAATATTCTGGCTGTGGTAAAAATAGGCCTAACTTAATATGTTTCATTTTTGTTATTGAACTGAAGGCGGTGCACTTAATAACTGTGGCTGTACTTAAGTTCAGTGGAAGTTGGTCGAGCAACTGGTGAACACTGTTACATTAACCGCGGAAGCTTGTTTTTGTGCCGTGTGGTGTGCGGGTGCAATTAGGTTGCTTAGTAACTTAATGGAGATCTGATGGTGATGCTGCTGTAGCTGCTATAATACACTGTGGTGTGCCGTGTGTGGTTTTAAGTGTGCTTTTCATTATTGGCTCTATCAGCACCCATACGACTACTTGGTGCTGTGTGTGCTTTTCATTAGAACAAATTATGCCTCCTCCTCTCCTCTCTCCTCGCTTGACCCGGAAGTCGTTTCAGGTCCGCCATCATGAAGGATCTTTTAATTGCTTGTATGTACCTGCTGGAGTGAGGAGAGAGGAGGCTTCTGGAGGAGCTCAGAACGAGGATACAAAGTCTTACAAAGTCTTTGCTTTACACGTGTGTGTGTGTGTGTGTGTGTGTGTGTGTTTTATTGTTTTTATTGTGTGAAGCACTTTGTGTTGCACTCGCTTGTATGAAAAGTGCTATAAAGTCTGATAGATTGATTGACACGGGTGTACCCTACATTGAAGTCTTTTATCAAAAGGCATGATGTTAATTGGACAGTTTCAGCGATTGTCATCCTGCATCAACAGGACACGTGCAAGAAAAACAAAGTTCAGTGACTGACAGAAGTTTCTGCAGCACTTTAATAATTTTGATGTGAATATTTATGTTCTTTGGTGTAACTTCAGTATACATTGCTGAATCTGTCTGAAACTTCATATATTCGATAGGAGTCCTGGCCTGAGCACATTTGCAGGACAATATGCAGTTGGTGTGGAAAAATTGCTCGATAGTGCCTCATATGCAGTTTTAAATATGCAGGTGCCACAGCACAATTCACCGAGACGTCATTAAAAGATTCCAACATTGTTGACCAGTGTGGTCGTGGCATGTCAGTAAGTGACATCACACTCCTTCCTGTGGTGTCGAAAATGCGTGAAAATTCAGAGCCTCATCGACTGATCAGCATCCGGCAAAGAGGGATGCTGCTGTTGTTTTAGCTTGAAATATGGCCCGATATCCCTCCATATTTTCACAGTTCATTAAGTTTTCAGTTGCTGATCAATCAGAAAGTGGTAAATTCCCTACGTTTATACAATTTGCAATCTGGAATGCAGCAGTATGACAGTTGAGCTTCCCACCCTGAGTGTGTCAGAGGAAAATGGCTGCTGTACAAATATGGTAAAGTACACAACATTTAAAGGTCCAGTGTGTAAGATTTACAGGGATTTCTTACCAGAGTATGTTTTTATTGATGTATAATTGCCTGAAAATAAGAATTGTTGTGTCCTCCTCCATAGAGGTAATTCTATTTTTTGACTGCTCTGTTTTATTCAACCATTGCCAGCTCACTCCTCTTAACCCAGCCACTAGGGGCCGCAAGTGATCAATGACTACTTTAGTTTCAAATCTTGTTTCAGCTTGGGACAACATATGTAGAGGTTATGGCAGACATGTACAAATCTCTGCTGATTGCGTCTGATAGTTGTTGGGGCATTGCAGTGGGTGCTTCACCATCTGTTGCCTGGCGGGGATCTGCACTCTACTGACTGCACTCTTTGAGTCTGAGATTTCTGCCTCCATATCCAAACAATGGAAGTAGCCAGAATTTTTTTTTAATTTAAAAAAAATCATATCACAATTTGTCCTCCCAAAGACTGACCATTGCCCTTAGAGATAATACACTGAGCACTGTCAACCATTTTCATATGGACTATTTCTTCAGTACAAAGTAGTTCCAGTTTATGGAAGTGTGCTCTGTAGATTATTCAGAGCAACAGAAGGGCACTAAAAGGGTTACAAAGTGTTTCAACAGTGTAATAAGCCCCCCGACTCTGTGGTATGTCACAGGCCTACCTCTCTCCCCATGTTTCCTGTTTATCTCTACAGTGACTGTCAAAAAAGGCAAAATGCCAAAAAAAATAACCCCTTAAAATGTGTGCTGTTATTGTCATTAGGGTGATTATTACATCTTAACACTGCATTTGAAGGCAGGCTTTTAATGGAGCCTTTTAAGTGTGGCTTTTTGAAAACGCTATAAACACATTAGCCTTCAGATGCTGTTGGATAATACATCATACAGACTAGCTAGTTTCAAGCATACCCCACCGCATTGAATAAGAAGTTTTTAACTGGTTATGAAACAGCCTCAATTTAATACTAATGCTTCTATGTGACCTACATAAATTACCACCTGCAAGAATACTGTCTATTTCTATATAGTTTCTATATAACGCCTGCCACCGGAGCAGTGAAAATCAGATTAAAGGTAAAGTTAAAATGGAAACAGGAGATTTTTAGTTTGATAATCTTATTTTTGACATAATTTGTGGTTGTTAGTGTGGAAACACTATCACTTTTGTCCACAGGAGCCTCCAAAATCAACAGAATATGAAAGTTCCTTGTAGCAGCTTTAAAGCGATACTCCACTTTACCAGAATAAGCTACTGTCGCAGCTCGCGGACACTTGGATTACACCACACAAGCAGGATGGAAACATTTTGTGTTAGTTTTGTGTGCTTTTTTTAAAAACGTTTTATCCATGGAGTATCGCTTTTACTGAGAGTAGAAGGTGAAACACAGTGAAAGAATCTGTTAAAAGTACAAGTCCTGCATTCAAATTTGACTTCAATAAAAGTACAAAAACATTATCATTAAAATATAGTTAAAATACTAAAAGTAAAAGTGCTCATTATGCAGAATAGCCCACTTCAGAATAATGTATATTATATTACTGGATTATAATTATTGGTGCATTAACATGTACATCAATTTAATGTTGCCGCTGGTGAAGGTTTGGGTTACTTTAATTACTGCATATACTGCTGGACAGCTTGTGAATTCCCCCTCAGGGATCAATATAATCTTATCTTAAATGTTCTGCAAGGAGTTTATAGCTGGTTATGAAACTTTGAGACTGTTTTATCTAATACTGATGGATCTACTGACCTACATAAGCAAATGAGACCATCAGCTAGAATATTGCCTATTTCTGTATAGTTATTCTTAATGCCCATCACCAGGTTGGTTTCTCTTTGAAATCAAATAAAATGATTTAAAGCATGCAGACTGGAAGAGCCTATTATATTAACATTTTCCCAGGCAAAGTTACAGTGAGTAGTACTTTTATAGTACAGTGTTTAGATAATTTTATTTTTAGTGGTATATTTTGTGGTTATAGTGGAGGAAACACTATCACTTTTGTCCATGGGGCCTCCAATATGAACACATTATGAAAATTTCCTGTTTTTGCTTAACCAATCATCATTTATTTGTTGATTGTTTTGTATTATTAGTCTGAATCTGCAAAGTGAAGTTAGCAAATAAAGGTAGTGGGCAGTAGAAAAACAAATAAGTAAAAACAAGACAGACTAGACAAACTGGCAGA
>JAJHUR010084983.1:0-63877 GCA_027495735.1 Lutjanus campechanus
AACGTATGGCTCACAGAAACCCACCCTGACTTCTGCTGCTATGCGCTGGATGTACCACCACTCGCAGCTTAAGGTACCTACTGTGCATGATAGCTGCAGTCACAATTGTTTTGTCATTATCATGGGGAGATTACACTATACAACACGAGATAAGCCATTTTAACTCTTTGGAAAATATATCTTATTCATTACAATATCATATATTTTAATATTGCTGAACAAAGATTGTTACTGCAGTAGAATTACAAGAAGCCATTACCAACATTGAAAACCTGCGAGGATGTGAGCTAAAGGGGGCCTTAAACTATTTTAAAATGCTTTTATCATGCAGCATTTAGTCCTTCAAGAGTTTTAACACGTTTTGTCAGAGCTGCATCAATAATCTGTTGTCAAGTATTTTATTTTACATCACTAAATAGATTACAAAATGATTCAGAAAGGACTGAGAACTAGGCCTGCAAAGAGTGATTACTATGGTGTTTGTCAATGCCAAAATCCTAGCTCTTTTACAGTCTGGTTAGTTGTAAATTTAACACATACTGATTTGAGTAGCAGAAAAATGTTATAGCACATAACTTTAAATGAAATGCATCCTTATTGAAGCCATGTTTTATTCTGACAGCATCATTTCTTTCTTTGACCACTAAATGCTGCTGCAGGGCGATCTTGGTGATGGAGTCATCATTGGCATGTCAAGTATGGAGCAACTTCAGGAGAACTTGGCTTGTGCAGAGGAAGGTCCTCTGGACGACAGAGTGGTCGCCGCCTTCAATGAGGCCTGGAATCTCGTAGCTCACGAGTGTCCAAACTACTTCCGCTGAAGAGCCAAGATCTCCACAACAGATCGATCAAGATCAATCAAGTGCAAGTGCAGCATCCTAATGACAAAGAATTTTCTTTTTACTCCCATGTCCATAAGTTTTACACTAATATTGATTGATTGATTGATCATAGCCCAGTCTCACTTCACTTTAAAAATATCCTCTCTAAGCAACAATACAGCTGGCGCTTCAACCCTCTCCTTCTGGAATATGACTCTTTTATTGAGCACGTGACTGTATTCATAGATGAATTTCTTACCACTAATGATAATGCGGATGTCTCTGATTCTACATGTCTGTTACATTTGTGTGTTTTTTTGTTGTGTTTCTTTGTGTTTTTTTTTGTTTTGTTTTTTTGTTGTTGTTAGGGTTGTTTTGTTTTTTTCCTGTCACACCCTTGACCTGCCCAGTGGAACAGACAGTCTCCCAATTTGCCAGTATTGTTGTGGACTGGTATCCTTGGACCAATCTTGGGAGCTCTGTGATTCCCCTGTGTGTTTTTCTGACATTTTAAATAATGGTTTTGGGTTTTTTTAAAGACTATTGTGTGTGTAAACGTTAAAATAAAATATTAAAAAAGGTCAATCAAGTTTACACAGGAAATATTTCTGCTAAAGCCTCTTTTCACTTAGTTACTTTTCTACCTTTTTCCTGAAGTCACACTTGAAATTTCTTTTTCTCAAGAATGGATCAATTGGAGACCAGTATGTATTAAAGTGTAAGAGTTCTTCTTTGTTAATGTATAGATGTAAAAATGAAAACACAAGATATTTTTTCAGAGAAAAAAAAAACCTTTTCTGGAGTCCGCCTTAATTAAACTGTTACATTAAAAAGAAAACTAATTTTCCCAAATCAAAATGTTTTTCTTACATATAAAATTAATCAAATGGGTTGTTTTAACACACACACACAAAAAATAAAGTTGTTTTTGCTGTATGGCAAAATACTGATATACAATACAAAACCCTTTGTCATTATGTTGACAGAACAAGTGGCACAGACATGATGATGCAACCCAACATTAAATCTTTTGGCTCCAGTGTTTACTGAACAACACTTCAATCCAAAAGCTAAAATTCAGGGTGAAGAAGTAGTTCATGTTTTGGGGTGAAAAATGAACGAAGGAAAGAGAGAACACAGACTTCATGGGCAGCACTGGCAGTCAGGATGAATGGTTTCAACATCAATGTCCCTCTGCTGTTGAAGGTTGGCAAAAATGACTTTTAAAAAACTATGTGTACGAGCTCCTGTTGTGCAGAGGTTTCATTCTGCGTCGTCCTCATCGTTTTCGTCCTCTTCATTATCTTGCATAGACTCCTCCTCTCCTCCCCAGTTCTCAAACTCGCCTGTTTCTGAGTTCCACATACATTTGATCTGCACTTTGAATTCTGCCATCTCAATGCCAAAGAGTTTCTATAGACAAAAAAGTAACCAATTTCAACAGTCAGTCAGATGCAACAATATGTCATGTAAAATGGACAGTTAACCCCAAAATCAAAAATACATACTTTTCCTCTGGCCTGTGTGAGTTGAGAGTTTACTGATGTTTGCCACTAGATGACACTCAGCTTTTGGTGTTCAAAGCACAAAATAACACCATTTGAGAAACTCAACAATGTCTCTTTACAGAAATCATGACCCAGTGACTCCAGATAATCCACAGAGCTTGTTGTGAGCAGGTGCAATATTTGAACTATTTTCTTTCTATTCAACTACACCTGCCAACCATATTACTGGGCTTCTATTCATAGGGCTGTAGTTCAGTCGAGGACACCATTAATGTTTACATCCTGTACTGTCACAAGCACAAACCTCTCATCCAAGAGTACATGCACACTTTCTTCTCCAGTGATAGAGTTGGAGTATGTGGATTATCTTGAGTGTCTAGGTCATGATTTCTGGAGAGAGACATTGCTGCTGAGGTTTTTACAACATTTTGGGATGTTTTGAGCACCACAAGCTGAGTGCCATCAAGTTCCATAATATTCAAGAGAAGGCAGACATCTGTATGGTCGATATCTCCAAAACTCGGCAACTCACACCAAAAGAATCTAAATGGATAAACAGCTCTACAGGTACGAGGTAAAAGAATATTTATTTTTTAATTTTGAGATGAACTGTCCCTGAAACATTTTCTGTAACAGTCAAGAACTCACCAGAATACGAGCCTGCTCAGGAGTCAGCATATCTCCCTCCTTACAGACTTCATGGTCCTTCAGCAGTGTCACCACACCTTTCATAGATGATACAAAATGTGACTATCATATATCATATCCAACTAACATGAAAATATGACTGTGACGTGAAGCAAGTTTAAAGAACAAAGCCCATGTTTTGTCTGTGTTTAAATCTAGATTTATATCTTCAATAAGAACCTGTGGGCTCGGAGGGTGGGAAAGTCAAAAACATTTTGAGAGATTGACTATTACATAGTGGGTTTGGTTCATTGTGTGAAAAAGTTATAAAATATAGCATGTCAGCCATATCCTGTAGTCTTACCTTTCTTGAGAGCAGTGGGAAGTCCTAATTGTCTCAGCTGTGGCTCCATTGAGTGAGGAAACTGTTCCAGGGGTCCCTCATCCAGAGTGATGTCCATCTGTGCCTGGTTGCCTGCCCGCGCATAATCCATCTCTTTGAAATGATTGAAATACCTGTGAGTAGAGAACACCATTTGATCAATTTATGACATATATATAATATTTGGAGAATAACTGCAACAACAATGCATTAATTGAAGCCTTACTTACTCTTGTACCTCATCCTTTGTTTTATTTGTGAATAGTACACCGACTTCTCCTCTTAGATACTTGCTGACCTGCACATTGTTAAAAACCAGTAAAAGAATTCAAGTCTTTGCAATTGATTATCACGATCTTTTCTGGCTTTACATCACAACAAAGATCTTGCCTACCTTGTGCAAATTATCTTTGTATTCATCTGTTTCTCCTCTACCCAAGGCAACCATCATGACTTTATTTTTGCCGAAGAAGAATCTGTACAACAGAGAACAATCTGGTTAAATTGTTTGCTGTGACGCCTGGTAAAGGGGTGCTGCAGTGTCCGGTGTTGAACTTTTAAAAAGAAAAGAGAATTTGAAAAGACAGATCACAAAAAAAGAATGGTCAAAATCAGAACTGTAGAGAATGGCACTTTTATCTAAACTCTGGACCCCTTACTGCAGACCTGGGACTGACCTAGTATAATTGGGTCAAAAACTGACAGAGTGTATAACAATGCAATGAAATGTGAATTAATTTTCCTAATTATTTCTTATTTTTCGCTGTGCAGGAGTGTTCTGTTCAGACACTGTGTGCAGGGCTGTTCAACTTCCTTGACTCTCTCTTTGCAAACTTGGACCTGATAACTTGTTAGTGCTCTTTGGCTGAGGTCACACTGAATGCGACTTCCACGATTCCCTCACTCTCATAATGTTAAAATGAAAATACAAGGAAGAGTGTCAGTGTTGGCTTCAAAGCCATATAAAATCCAAGGGAGAGAGCTTAATGTATTTTTGTGGGGAGGTGCTCAGTAATGAAAGCTTCAAAAATAACAAATTTGACAGTCATCTCTAAACAAAGCATTCTCTGCATCCAGGCACGTCAAAAGATTTTTTCTGTGCTAAAAGACAGGACTTCCAAGAGACAGTGTTTTGACAGGCAGTCACAAGTTTTGCTGTGTTTTCTATCAATAGTTTATAAATGTAGATGTTACAGAAATTTATGACGTATCTTTGTAAGTTTAGGTCCGGGGTAGGGGGTGGGGACCAAATGTCTATTTTCAGTCACAAACTGAAAAGGTTTGGGAACCTTTACCTCAGTGCATCTTGATACCATCTTTCATTAGACCCTCCCTGACTGATAAATGCTAATTTCTTTCAAACTCCATGCTCCAAGTGGTTAACACAAGACGTATGATATTAATTTGTAGCCTCCAAGATACCCTTGAATATATTTCCGGGACTGCAGAGCCATAGAAGACATTATATAACTATTTTTTACTGACTAGGTAGTAGTCCTTATGACGAATAACTCCCATGTGTAATATGCGTGAAATGTCCCCTTAAGATAGTTTAAATGTCAAAACAACGGACTGGCAGACGTCTTTACCTGCTGTGTTTCCATGCTGTCCGGATGTCTTTCAGTTTGTTATTCCTCATATTGGCCACAGAGAATATGAACAGGTTTCTGTAGGTGTCCACACATTTCCGTAACTAAAAAGACAAACAAGTGTAGCAGTTAGTGTTGATGTGAAATATGTCACCAGCTTCAGCTAATCTTAGTTAGCTAGCTAAAGGTGACAGCAAGCGAGAGCAGAAAATACCCACCTCCTCGATTAATTTCTGCTTCAACTCCAGCCCCTTCTTGGCTGTTTTCGTTAACGAAACTGAGGGAAAGTTAAAAAAAAAAAAAGAAAGAAAAACAGTCATTTAAACAAGTATCAATCGACAGTAACTGTTAAAGCATGTGTGTTAACTCCTATTTCACCCAGAAGAAGAAGCTAACGTTAGCTTGTTACCTAATTTACGTTACTTTTCTGTTGTCGCGACAGCGGTTACGTACAAACAAACCTGTAATAAGTTTAAACACTTAATATTTTTATACATTTTACAACTGAAAGCATATTTACTTACTTTTCTTGTCCCTCTTTGACTTCGGCATGGTTTCCTCTCACGATGGCAGACCAGCATGAGCAGCAGACGCACACGTGAAGTAAAAGGACCCCAAATGTTTCTGTTTGGTGAGGCTGACTGTGCCGTGCCTGACTAAAAAAAGTTAAAGAACGAAGGGAAAAATATTAATAACTCGTAGGCGTTGCTGGTAAAAAGAAAAGTTTGCCGCTGCTCCTAAATGAACATATACATATGTTTATTTAAGAGTCATTGGCATTTTTATACTAATATTATTCATAATTCGGGCTAAATAATTAAAACTGTTTTCGGTAGGCTCTGCCATAGACATATATATATATACGTTTATATGTCTATGGGCTCTGCTATGTGTGCAGCTACCAGATACCATATTAATATTGGTTTTAAGGCGCTTTCGTGATTAAGTTGCATGTATAATATTTCACCTATTTGAACAACATTTTTATTAAAAAACAACATTTTTCATAATGTTGCCGAGCTGTCACAAATTCATTTGACATCTGTGTGTAACATGTCAACGTGACAGTCATCTATCTGAAGTAAAAGAGATTATGGACCTACTAACCCGCTAGGAGGCCCCTGAGCCCAAGCAATACCCTGCAAGTACAGTGATATACCAAATGTATATGTGCATAGTGGGGCCTTGGCCTGGAACTTGTCTGTGTCTGCAAGTCCACTTTTAATATAGATTATAGCCACACATTTTCGTTTGGTATTAGAAAGTTGTTGCAGACTCATGTAACGTTAGATACATCTGCAAAATTTCATCTGTTCGTAAGCATTGCATGAGGGCCATTATATCACTTTCAGAGAGGTTACATCATATGGTTGCATTAAGTGACATCAGGAGGGTTACTCATTTGCCCTGGGTCTGATAACAAAGCTTTAGAAAAAAGAAGAGCAATAGCACATCCACAATGATCATCTTTTATAAATGATCTTATTGGCTTTAATGCGTGACATGAAACCAGGGGCGTTTCTAGAGATTGGCCATTGAGGCACTGGCCACCCCTCAAATCAGACTGCAACCCCCCCCTTCCAATCTTACCAGTGTGTGTGTGCGTATGTGCTTTGATGATCACTGGGAAGAAGAGACCAGAGAAAATTATGAAAAGGTATCATTACCATTAATCAAAATTAGAAAGCTATACAACTGCAAATTAGTATATTTATTTTATTTTATGGTACAACGGGCCAGCATATATTAATACATTTTATGTGCTTATTAATATGTGAAAAAGGTTTCATCGCTGCAGCTTCCTTATATTTATGACATAAGAATAACACTGGCTCTTATAAAAATCAAGGTAACAATTCATGTGCTTCTTTTTAAGTCATTCCAATTCCTGCATTGTTGAATAAATCCTGAGTCTTTTATAGTCAGACTAATCCAATTAGTTCAGTATAACAAACATGAATTGGCTTTGACCTCTAAAAGTTTAATGAAGTTAAACCAACTTATAACTAATTCAAGAGTTGTGGTGATATCAAGCAGTTGCATTATTTCACTTGAACTATTGTAATTTCTTCATTTTACTTCCACTGTACTCAAAAAATGTCCATGTAAATTGGTACCGTAATTTCTTCAAGTAATACTAATTTATTTAATTTAAGTCAAAATAAATTACACATACCACACTCTACACAATTTTATGATCAAACCATTTGTTATAAAACTTTTCATGTCTAAACGGTTTATTTTAACAATTAAAACCAAACAAAAGACATAAATTACAACTGACCAAAATTATGGATTTTGAAAAGTTGATTCTCTGGACTGGATCCAGCTCTCCACTCTCTGTGAATGTTAAAGAATATAATGGATACTCAATCTTCTCCCAACCTCCTTTTTCTTGGGATGACGCAGTCTTATAGCAAAACAAGTCCAGGCAAATTAAGGTTTGTGCTCAGCTTTGAAATGATGTCACAGTTGAAACTCAGTAGATTTACAAGTTCCACAAACTTAGTATTTTACAGTTAAATGAAGGAAAAACATATTTGTTCAAAACTGATATATTAATAAGTGAAGACAATGTTCTTTATTTTAATTTTGACCAACCTCTTAAAATAGGTTGTTGACTGTGATTTGAGGAGGAGTGAGGAGGAATCCCCTTTGTTATCAGAATGACCAAAATGAATCCCCCTTGTTAATCTGCCATCCCTCTCCATCCCCGAGTGGCAGAGACAGTGCAGGTATAGAGAAATTGTTTTACTGAATATGTTAATCTCATCTGTCTGACTAATTGATCCTTCATCTTATGGAGGTTTGTGCAAGTTAGAATCTATGACCCCGACCGTGGCTCTGAAATATCAATAGCCTAACTGTGTATTGTATATTGATAAATCCATGGGGCTGTCCATGGTGCTGAAGCAGCAGACGCATCTTTAAGAATCCCTTTCTGTTCTTCAAAAAATGTATTTCTATTCTGCAAAAAATGTATTCATTTCAAATATTTGTCATTATTTGGAAATTAAATGGTTGTAATTGAAAATATAAAATTATTAACCATTATTCACTTTCACTACAATGAGTTTACTCAACTATTTAAATATATAAACATAAATATATATACTGTAGATAGACAGACAGACAGACTGACTGACTGACTGACTGACTGACTGACTGACTGACTGACTGACTGACTGACTGACTGACTGACTGATTGATTGATTGATTGATTGATTGATTGATTGATTGATTTTACTTTTGACCCCATTCAAAGGAACTTTTTTTTGTTTTTCTGATGTTGGTATGTATACATTATATATTGTTGCCCATGTGTTATATACTTAAATATAAACAAGTAAATACTGACTATATACTGCATATCTACATATCATACACTTAACTGTTAGAAATCATTTATATGTTTAGTGAATAACACTTTAAATATACAAGTTTTTAGGGTAAAGAAATTATATTTGTTACATGTAGGCCTTTTTTGATCAGTATTTTTTAACAGGGGATGGAGCCAGTGAATTTCATTCACATGCCACTAGTCAACAAATTAATGAACGACTACTTTGGTTTTATATTTTTTAAGGTGAAACGAAGAGAAGGGGACTCTGCTGCTTCAGCACCATGGACAGCCCCATGGATTTATCAATACACAGCACATTTAGGCTATTTCAGAGCCACGGTCGGGGCCATAGATTCTAACTTGCACAAACCTCCATAAGATGAAGGATCAATTAGTCAGACAGATGAGATTAACATATTCAGTAAAACAATCCCTCTGCACCTGCACTGTCTCTGTCACTGGGGGATGGAGAGGGATGGCAGGTTAACAAGGGGGATTCATTTTGGTCATTCTGATAACAAAGGGGATTCCTTCTCACCCCTGCTCAAACCTCAGTCAGCAACCTACTTTAAGAGGTTGGTCAAAATGAAAATAAAGAACATTGTCTTCACTTATTAATATATCAATTTTGAACAAATATGTTTTTACTTAATTTAACAGTAGTAAAATACTACGTTTGTGGAACTTGTAAATCTATTGAGTTTCAACTGTGACATCATTTCAAAGCTGAGCACAAACCTGAATTTGCCTGGACTTGCCAGACTGCATCACCACAAGAGAAAGGAGGGGGGAGAATATTGAGTATCCATTATATATCTATCCATCTATGCAGCCAGCTACTTACAGTAAAGTGAAAATATAATACATGACAAGTCATATAATGGAGTAAAATACACTATGATTAAATAGAAAAGTAGCCTATAGGCCATAATATTGTGAATTCCTGTATGTTGTATTATTATTGTGGTGAAAGTTGGTCAGTGATGCTTTTTTTTATTTTGAGAAACGATTTAGCAGTAAGATGTAGGCCAACAACAAGTTAAACCTCTTAAAACACTATGCCTGAATAATAAGTCTAAACCAAAATGAATTGAAAATACATTATAGGCTCTTATTAATTAAGCTCATGCTGTCAGCCTGATGTGATCCCTGTCTGTCGGTGTGGAGGGAAAGGGGGAGGGACGTGGGAGGGGCCGGTGAGGGTGATAGTGCCTAGTTTAGCACTTTGCAACATGATCCGCGCACAGGAGAGAGACAGAGAGGCCGGGCTCTGCGGTCCCGCATCCTGCCACCATCCCACCACCGCACCACATGGACACTGACTGGATAGAGACACAGTGAACCGGGGAATGACAAAGAAAGAAGGTGGACCGTCTTACTCTGGCTATATGAACCCGGCTCAGCATCAGCAGCTCCTGACAAAGCAAAGACAAACATGAGGAGGGTGACGGGAAGAACTGCTGCTGCTGCTGCTGCTGCTGGTGCCTATTGCGGTGTGCTGCGTCAAACCTCTCGCTCCTGGGGAAGATAATGCCCTCGGTGCCTTTTAAAGGACTTTCTGGGTTTGCTGTTTGTCTGTGCTGCTGCAGGGGTCCATGGTGTGAGTGTTTTTGGGGGGTAAACATCCAGCAGGGACAGTGATGGTCACTCAGTCACTCTCAGCAGCATCTGCATTGTGAGGAGAAACTCGTCCTGTGGGATTAAAGGAATATGCAGAGATAAAAACAACACTTTTTTGTTGTTGCGTCCAAACCAGACAGAGCCATAGTTGGATTATCGGGTGTTTACCAACATGAACTCGCTGTTTTTCTCCGATTCTCCGCCCGGTCCCGTCTGCAATGTCCCCGCCGGGTCGGGCGCGGTGACCAGCGCCCTGCGAAATGACCTGGGCTCCAACATCCATGTGTTGAAAACCCTCAACCTGAGATTCCGCTGCTTCCTCGCCAAAGTCCATGAACTGGAGAGGAGAAACAAACTGCTGGAGAGCCAGCTGCAGCAGGCTCTGCAGAGAGCGCAGTACCGACACCTCTACACCCGAGAAGTTGCAGTGCAGACGGACGGTCCCGAGTCTAGACTGCCGGGCACCATCTGGAGTTTCACCCACATCCGGCGGCAAGGGGAGCGCTTTGAGACCGTGCACGGGCCCGGGGTGACGTGGACGCACCCGGACGGGGTCGGGGTCCAGATAGACACCATCACCCCAGAGCTGAGGGCTCTGTATAACGTGCTTGCCAAAGTCAAGAGGGAGAGGGACGAGTACAGGAAAAAGTGAGTAAACATGACTGATGCACTGATGTCAACCTATGTCTGTGTGTGCTGTTGATAGTTCTTCCACAAACCTGCTAATTTATAGCATGTTTCCATTACTAATATAGACTACATAGCAAGCACAGTCATTTTTATGCGTGAATGCGTGGGTGAATGCTGGATGATGATGCTAAACTGCATTGCTGGCTTTAAAGGTTTAAAGATTTCAGTAAGGTTTGAATGGAGTTTATGGCATGTATGTATGTATGTAAGTATGAATAAGCAGATAAAAGCTGAAAAAGAATAGTTGAAAAAGTGTTTAAGGGAATGTCAGGATGCAAAATATAGAGTATGCTAGGAGCTAAGCAGCATTGCTTCACTAGGTAGGTAGTTAAACTTCATAGCTGGCTTTAGAAGTTAAATAATACCAAAACCTATGAAAGATGTGAAACATTTTTCTAATACAGAAGCACAGTCATTTTTATGTCTGTGGGCCTATACATCCTCATATGTTTTGACCACATAATCATTTGCAGGGGAATAGCAAGGAACTTGAGAAGATCATTTCTGAATAAATTGCAAAGTGAATGCTGGATGTTGAAAAGCTGGAAAAGATGTGGAATCTTTTAAGGTTTCAATGGAGTTTCTAGCTTTAAGTGTGAATGAGTAGATAAAAGCTGAAAAGAGGATGTTTGTTAATGTGAGAAATGGATGAAGGATGCAAAATATAGCGTAAAGCTGGGAGCTAAACTGCATAGCTGGTTTTAAATGATAAACAATTCCATTATTGTATGAAAGATGTGGAACATTTTAAAGTCTGATGAACAGCTGATACAAAACTGGCTTTAAAAATACCTAAAATGTATGAAAGATGTGGAATATTGTAGTGGAACAATTTAGAGCTTGTTTCAATATAGTACCATCATAATTCTTATGCCTGGATACATCCTAATATATTCACACCACGATTTCTTTGTTTTAAAGTATGGATGAGTAAATGAAAGTTGAAAAGAGAATGGAGATTAGTTGTAAAATGGGAAAGGGAGGAAGCATGCAAAATATAATGTAAGCTGAGAGCTTAACTTTACTGCTTCACTAATGACTGGGAGTTAAATTGCATAGCTGCCATTAAAAGTGGAATAATACCATCATTGTATGAAAGATGTGGAATATTCTGAGGTTTCTTGAACAGCTGATGTCAAACTGAATTGCTGACTTGAAAAGTTGAAAAATATCTGAAATTTATAAAAGATGTGGAAAGTACTAGTGGAGAAATTCACAGAAAATCTTGTCTGTAACAGAAGACTTTGGTCAATCACAGGTCGGTAAGATAGTTGATTGCTTGAGTCTCATTCCCAAAACATCTGTATTCGATGACCTTGGAATGAGACTCAACAAACAACTATTTTTCCCAAGAACGACTTACCCCACCTTTAAATCCCTGGTGGGGGGATTTACAGGAATATTCAAGAGATTTCTCCTCAAGCCGACATCATAATCCATACTGCAGTCACAAGTTCAAGGTTTAATTCATTCGGTGTAGATGTGGTTAATAAGTGGATAAGTTGTTCTAATGTGGTGATTCATTAAATGAAGACACATAGTCAATATTGCTCTTAAAGACAGACTCGTTTTAGTCATGCTAAATTGGCCACATTAGATCTGAAAAGATAAGGTGATAGAAAATTAAACAGCAGCTATTTTGATGATCTAGTTATTATTTACGTCATATTAGAAAAAAGCCAAACATTCTCTGGTTCAAGGTTCTTTAAGGTGATGATTGACAGCTTTTCATCTGTTTTATATGATTGTAAATTGAAGATATTTGGGTTTCGCAATGACATTTTAAGACGTCACCTTTGGCTCAGGAAAACAGGGAACATGGGAATTTTTCACAGTTCTTGAAATTATATAGAACAAACAACTATGTAATCAGTTGGTCGAGAAAATGATCAGCATGTTAATTGAGAACAAAATGATCTCCGGTTTGGTTGAGAGATCTGAGTGATGTGTTTACATCTACCCTATCACATGTGACTTCTAACTTATGAGGGTGACTTTTTTAGTCCCGTGTGAGTATAGTTCACAAAATGTCACCATATGTTCATCTGACAGTATAGTGGAGAGATTTCGCAGTGATCGAGTTTCACTTGAGGTAGTATTTCACATGAAAGGACGTGAGAGCTGAGGGGGCGCTCAGCATTTCAGTCTCACAAAGACGATTATTCTGTTTTTTCACACACTTCTGAGGAAATTCCTTCACATGTCTCAGTCTCCACCAATTGTTCCTCTTCTTTTAGTCATTATTAACTGTGTTTCCTGGAGGACTCACTGCAGCGTCCCCAGCTGACCTACGTCACTCCTGGCCCGCTTGGCTGGCTACCGGAGGGGGAGACATGCCAAGCAGCCGCCTGCTTCTGTTTGCTGCCATGATTCAAGCAGAGAGGCATTTTAACAGGCCTATGTCTGCTCACAGAGGTCTGCTATGACGAATGCCGACTTCCCTGTGAGCCACTGACTCAGTGACACAGAATGTGTGTGCTCTCCCACTCCTCAGGGAAACTGCATATCCTGTCCAGTCATTCTCTGTAGCACCAGCATCTCCTTTTTTGTGCATTTCTGGTTGAGAAGATGAACGGCAGTGGCTGGGACAGCAGCCAGAGTGAAAACTGCTGCGGCTGAGGCCCAAAATTTGGGGATCTACTTACTAAATGGGAGCTCTTGACTTTATAAGTCATTGAAACACAGGGCTGGACATGATATATGATATGATTTGAGATTAGATGTCATCTGAGATTTTGAATATATTTATATTATTGTAATATAATTATATTGCAATATGACATGAGTGTCGTCTTTTCCTGACTTTAAAGGCTTATTACAGTGAAGTGGTGCAATTTTATTAACTTAACAGACTGTTCTAGCTGTTCGGTCATTTGCTTTTACCCCATAATCATTATATCCACATTACTGATGGTTATCAAAAATCTCATTGTGTTAATATTTTTTGAAAGCACCTCTAGTATGTATTATCGCAATCGCAATAGAGGTGGGGTTCTCAAAGTCTGAGACAGTGGGCCTCCCCTCAAACAAAGCTTGTAAAACGGACCACCGCTTAGTTTATGTCTATTATTATGATTATGATATTTGGTCCCATAGAAACTCAATGATTGAGCCAAGATAGTCTACTATTGCTGTTTTTCATAACTGCAGACCATAGAATACATAGAAATTGACTGTCCTAAGGCATTTACTGGCTTCTGACTCTGGGAAAAACAGTAAAATTCCCCAAAACTACTGTCTGAACTATCTCTTTAACCAAATTACACACATTTAGGCTGTTCTATGTGATCACCAACTAATGTAAAATTGTTTAATTTCCATTCACTGAGCATCCCCTGAAACTGTTGGGAGCCTCCCTGGGGAGGCCCACCTCCCACTTCGAAAACCTTTGCAATGGAGATATTTGGTCAGAAATGTTGTGATATATAATTTTGCCCACATCACTCAGCCTTACTTTATATACTGTTGGTATTTCAGAGAAGATGTTTATATATCATGGCATAGCCTAAAAACATCAAGGCATTATTTACATGCCATATCATCCAGCCTCATTGAAACAGCCATTTTAATTACTTTTAAGTAGGATTTTAGTTATCAAAATACATGAAGCTACTACACTTTGCACATTCACTCATGAAATGTAAATTTTGCCTCTCATATGTTATATATGTGGTTATATGTCAGAAAATGGTAAAACAAAATGTTCATCACTGTTGCCAAAACCCAAGGTGACGTCCTCAAATGTCTTTTTTTGTCCACAACACAGAGAAGTGCAGTGTACTATAGTAGAGGATTATTTTTCATATAAAATGACCTATAATGGTTAATCGATTATCAAAATAGGTGGCGATTAATTCACCAGTTGACAATTAATCAATTCATTGATTAATTGTTGCAGCTGTATGTACATACATAATTAAGATATTCATTGCCAAAGACAATTAATGGCAGTGTTTTTGCACATGCTTAGGTCATGGCTAGCTTTTTAAAAATGTTATTCTTTTAAAGAAGGATTGCAGACACACTTTAAATTAAAATGGTAAACAAATGTTATATGAGCAAAAAGGCTGTATGCATCAGATTTATTATTTAGTAAACATCTTCATTTTTCTCTTTTTTCCCATATCACTATAAATATCATATTGTGGACTTTTTACTGTGGTATTTTAGGAGTTTTTGGTATTGTTACGTCCCTAGTTATGTGTGTTTACAGTTTTCATTAATGACATTAATGACACACCGAAGTGTCAAACGTTCTTTTTTTATTCTTCCTACATGTAGAGAAGTGAGGAACAAGACACATTTCCAGCCTGTTTTTATTGGCCAATAATCCTGGTAATCAATCTCTCTCCCTGCCTCTCACATTCCTTCTCTGCTCTGAGCTCAATAATTGCATCACCGCTGAGTTCACTGCCCAGTTGTTTTCTCTCTGTCTCCCAGTCTAAATCCTCTTTACTACAGTCATGTTTCAGCATTCAATCCCCGAGCCCCATCCTGCCATGCCTTTTCTCTTCTGGGCTTTTTGTGTTTAGCCATTCCTTCGTCCTTCACTCCACCCCTCTAACAGCCCCCCCACCCCTCTGTTCCCCTCTGTGTCATGCAGACTGCTTTGTAAGGCATCCTCAACTCCAACAGAGGCCCCCCGCCCTGTGCTTCCACTCCGCCCTGGTGATTTATTAAAGCTTTACGAATGTGGACACACACAAGGAGATAGATGACCAGCTGATCCATTTCTGACTGGGCCACTTGCACGCTCGAAGTGCTCGCTTGTTTGCTTTCTATCATTTTACAGAAGGCCTCTTTCTGATAAGTCGACTATTTTCTGAGACTGAGGCAAAACAGTGTGATTTGTTTGTCATACTTTTTTTCTGGAACACTCACTTATGCAGTTTTATTGTGAAGTTAGTTCAAAGTCTGCTTGAATACATGAAAAGGCTCAAATATAATGGAAATAATATTTGCCAGGACAATAAACATGGACATGGGCCTATAAATGCAAAAGAACATGGGCCAAGATAGAAACTGTGCTCCGAAGACAAAACTCATGACATTACATAATAAATTTTAAAATGTTTTTTACTTCTTGAACTGATTTCACCCTTAAATATCCCCTTCAATCGCTTTAATGTAAAAACAATTTGAGCTGCAGCAATCAGTTGATTAAGCGATTAGTTGAACAAAAGAAAGCTTAAAATCTATCAGTCTCCTTTGATAGAAACAGTCATTTTACCTTGCAGAACATGCATCCATGCACTGCCTCAGTTGGTTTAAGTGACTGTGTGACTTTGGTGTTTTAAAGGTTCGTTCGGATTTAAAACTACTGGACCAGTTCCAAACCAGGCCCAGGTTTTGAATTAATTTCAATCTAAATTTCCTTCTTAGCAACAACATATGAGTGTCATCTGAGAAAATACTTACAAAAATACCTGTATACCAACTTTTCATAACATCTCTCTTCAGACAAAAGTCTTTTTGTAACCTCATGGTTTGTATTAAAAGTGAAAAAGAGGCAATTAGACAAAGACAGATTCAGACTGAATTGTATGGTCACAAAATTGTGGACATAAGGTCCTAATGTGCTGAGATTTCCTCATTCATCTACAGTCATTAGCCGTTTTTCTGAGCAGAAAAGGTATTTGCTCCAAAAAAAACTTAATTAACCTTAATTATATTTCAAATCAGCAGTTCTCCATTGTACAAGCTTCTTTTGGTAGAGAAAAGCCCTGTTCTTTCACAGTTCCTGGATGTATTTGTGGATCTGGAAAAAGCTTCTTAACTGATTTAGTCCACATTCTTAAATTTATCTGATTGTTCGCTGTCGGAACACTGTTGTGTTTTGTGTCAACACAAATGTGCGTGATCATACACACACACACACACACAGCCCCCTTCTCTGTCTCACACACAATCATGCAGCACATACACATACTGTTGTCCAAGGACAGGCTTCATAAATCAGACCACTGGCCTATATGAACGTCCACTTAGTGCCCTAGTGTCTGGACTGCAGGGTTACATACCTCTCACACTGACAAACGACCATCCAAAGTAGGATGGGTAAGGTCATTGCCAGTGCCCTCATCCATGCTGTTTTTTTATCCCTCTGTCTTGCATCACTGTGAAATGTATCACTTTCGTGTCAGTGGGTCTCTGCCAGTAATTGCCACCAGCATGCAATAGTGCTTAAACGGCCATGAAAACAGTGGCCGACATTGACAAATGTATTTGACGGTGGACAACACACTGTATGTTAGCCAAGAATAGCTGCTTATGACGGCCAGCTTAATGTGACCAAGAATGCAAAGTGTACATTTGTTTAGAATTTACATGTTCGTGCACAGATATTGCAGACAGCTTTATCCATTATGCAGATTACTGCACGGACAGAGAGATAGGGGCTAAAAGACAGCAGTTATACTTGTGCTAATATGCTAATACAAAGCCAAAGAGCTGTATGAATAAAGATAAGGGCACTTCTTTGGTTATTCCAAAGAAGAGAGCACAGTGTTCTATTGATATGACTGTAGTTTACATGAATTAGTGTGGAATAGAGGTGCCATAGACGGAAAGAGATGCAGAAAGCACGAAATGGGAGATCATGCGATAGATTGTGTGTGTGTCCGTGACCAACAGGGCTGGAGCTTGTCTGTAGCTAAACTTGCATGCTACTGAACCCATCATATTTTTTTATTCATATTTATGACTGTATGCTCAGGGACCTCTCGTCCTATTTTATTGATTGCTCTTTTTTATGCCAACTGTTGACTCCTCACTCCTTTTAACCTGTTGGTCGGGGCCACAAGTCATCAACAACTGCTAGGCTAAAAACAGACTTTCCTAGTCTATTGCAGGACACACCTTGGACTTTTTTTGTGTCTCCTAAACTGACATCCATTATTTTAACCCGAAGCATACCTCATATGTTCTGATCCATTAAAATTAGGTGCAATATGAGATAATAAATCCCTGTTTTGTTATCTTGTCTGCTATGCGTCGCACAGTCACCATATTGGAGCATTCAAAGTTTGCTAGCAAACAATTAAGAGATGCAGACTTCACGACAAAATCGAATGTGATTCGCTTTATTCTGTACTGATTTCTATGAAGTTTGGAAATCCAAAAACCAAGACTATGATATACAGGAACACTTCATTGAATCTCCACTGGTTGCATCTGGCAGTTGTGGTGGCAATGCAGTAGGTGCTTCACCACCTGTTGCCTGGCAGAGACCTTTACTCTACTGAGCGAACTCTACTAGTTTATAGTATTGTACCATTTTTAAGGATCAGTGCTTACTGCAGTGTTTTAGACCTGCTGTGGTGCTAAAGGACACATTGGCTACAAGATGTGTCCCGGTTCGGACTTGAACCGGAGCTCCCCGGTCATTGCCATGGCCTCTCCTAATTGGTTGTTTATCCCTTCAGTGAACAGAGGCCAAACAACTGTCCTGGTGGATGACAGTGTGGGTGATACAGTACGTATAGTGAACCAGAACAGTCTCCGGGCCTCTTGGGCATGTTCTTCCTGCATGAATAATTCACACACAGCTGAATTTAGCTGTGTGGATCAATGCAATGAGAATTCACTGAAGACACTTTTCCAAGGCTTTGATCTTTTCTTCCTGTGCTTAACCGAGGTGAAAGGCAGAGTTGAGCATCTCTTTTGAAAGTAGGATTCGGGGTTGTCGTAATAAAGAAGTGACTAATTACAGGAAGAGGTATGCTGTGATTCCAGAGCTGAAAGCTGCATTGTGTTTTAAATGTCATATTTCTCCATGAAGAGCAACGCCAATGAGCTCTTCAGCCTCTCCCCATCTGTCTTTGGTGCTGACCTGCCCTGCGTATAATCCAGGCCGTCTATTCATTAGAGGGATTTTCTCTAAGCCGTCACCTAGCACCAAGTCTCCAACCTCCAGCCAGCCCTGCACCACATCCTGGCACGCAGCCGCTGCTCTGAACTGGGGCCTCTCAGAAGTGGAAGACTCCCTGCTGCTGAGATACAGCAAGAGAGAAGAGACAGAGCTCAGTTCCCTAAGACCACTGAGCTCCAGATTAGAGTCTATATTGTTCCTCTCTTACTCGCTCTTCCTGTCTGCGTTGCGTCTGCGTCGTTCACAACATGTTTTTGAACTTGCAGGCTTTAGTGTTATTGTAGGTCTTCTTTATTCCCATGACAAAGTTCATTTTCAAGTTCATTTTATACATTTCATCATCTTTACAAATATGGGTTCTCTCCAGTGGAGGCATTTAACCATAGGATATTCCTCTGTGCCATTGATGTCCATCATAATCCAGAAACACATCAATGAGCAGTGGTTATAAGCCTGCAGGGTAAGAAAGAGTATCAGGACCATGCATAAGGAGAAATAAAAAAAGAGAAGATTCTTTTTATTTAGCATTTTGAGAATAAAACCAAAATGTTGAGAATTAAGTTGAAATACAGTTGAAACTTTATTCTCGACATTTCAACTTCTTTTTTCCCCCTTTAATGTGGCCCTAACACTCTATTGACGGGTCAGAACCATCCAGTGGGTCACAAGATAAATCTGGGACATCCTGAGACGAAAGTTAGGACAGAAGAAAAGAAGCACACACTCTCCTTTTAAACACTTAAAATACCTTTATTGTCTCAGCATGATCATGTTAGACCTTAAAACAAACAAATGTTTCTTCATCAGTGATTTAGTTAAAATTTTGATTAATTGTTTAGCCCTGCCAAGAAAATTACTCTGAGTCTGTATATTTGTGACACGTTGCTTTACATTTTCAGTAGGAACCAATGGGCCAGGGCCACAGACAGATCAAGAAAGGTGGAAAACACTGAGAGACAGATTAATGCATCACTGGGTTTTGTATTTTTATACAATAAGAAAAATATAGAACAACACCAGCCGTTTTTTAAAAGAAACATAGTCGTCAATGGATCAATGATTAGAAAAAGCCAGCTACTGTGGCATCAGCAAAACATGAAAAAGAGAAGAAAACAATGTAAATGTGATCTGGTCGATACCATGATGTGAGTGTGTTTCCCCTTCTGCTTCTCTGTGCCTTGGTTCCCTCTGTGCTTGTGCGTGGAGCCGCTGTGCGGTGCAGATGTGCTTGATTATTCATGGGTATCGATACAGCTGAGAGCAGTGGCGCGTTGCCATATTTAAAAGTGCAGGAATGCACCTGTCTTTTTTTTGAGCACTGACTGCAGAGAGAGAGCATGAACGGTGCTGTAAGTTTGGTTGGTATGCTATTTCGGAAAAACAGTTGTGGCCCGAAGCAAAGCAGGAGACAAACAGTTTGTTAGATCGAATAAATCTCACTACTAAGTCCATAATCATCAGACTTAATCCTTATTTACACCTAATAATTTCAAGTGTATTTTCTTTTGTGTTCAGACCTGCTCAGTTTCAAAAGCTATTACACCTTTTCCAAAGGCCTGCATGTGCTGACACAGCAGCCTGATTTAATAACATCTATATTTCAGAAGCTTATTATTCCAGAGAAAATACTGTTTTTAAAGCACCTTCGAAAACAAACCCACGCACACCTCTGAGCAGTATATAATGTCCTACATGTGCCAGAGAGGAAGATTGTGTGCGAGAGTCTTGACAGGGAGTTAAATCTGTCTCTGCGCTCTTGCATGCTTGACCTTAAAGAAGACCAGATGTGTCTCCTCAGAGCTCCATGGAAATATATTGAGAGATAAAGTGCTTTAACTTTCTCTGTAAGCGTTTTCATTATGGTTCTCACAGTAGCATTAAAAGTTATTATGTTCAGGGCACAATTTTTGATCTATATGTAAACAATATAGTGCCAACACTGGATTGTAACTTCGAGCACAGTTGTTGTATTGCTGGTCTTTCGTTTAAATACAAAAATGGATGTATATTTTCAGTCAGGATCATTTGAAAAACAGAATGTGTATATTTCATCTATATGTCAAAAATCAAATTAAATATACAGTATACCTGTAGTTCATATTAGATATTAGAGCCGCAAGGTCCATGTGTTGTCTGATATGTGCCAATATATCAATATTTTTTTGCTCCCTGATATCGGCATTGGCCCCAAAAATCCAGTATCCGTCGGGCCCGAGTTGATATAGCTAACGTTTTTTTGGGGTCTTTAATACTGTTGTAGTACTGCTGGTTTTCAGTGTTCATATCACACATACTTCATCTTTACTGAATGTGCAAATAGCTTTTTTCCATCTTCACATCCTTCAAAGCTTTGATTTTCTACTTCATTTGAGCAGAAGAAAATAAAAGAAATATTGCACATCGGGGGGTCTCAAAATCAAATTACTTGGGAGCTGCTGGCAAGATTGGCTTGGTGGGAGACGGTACGGGAAAAAATGTGTTGTTTTCTTTAAAATGATAATACACTGGACACTCAGCAACTTGTCAGTCTGCCAGTCCCTCTCCTCCCTCTTCTACCCTGCATACATGATGTTTTCCTTGAGAACAGGATATTTTTCTTATGGCACAGAGAGTTATCAGTCACATTAAAGTCCATGAGAAAACAATCAGTTGTCTGCCTCTGTTGAAACTGCCTGTTCTCCAGGTCAACTTTTGTTTTGGGTTCAGAAAAGAGACATTTTTGTGTCTGGTGTGAGGTGGTAAATCAAAGATCTGTTGGTCCTTAATAAGTTGTTTGTGTGAATCAAGTTAAATATACTTAAACACAGTTTGCCAAATTGGAAAGAGAAAGACAACTTTTTTCAAGGCTGCAACTAACAATTATTTTCATTATTGCTAATTGGTAAATTATCTTTTCATTAAGTCCAAGAATGTTAATGAGGAATCATTTAACAATAAATTACTGTTAAGAATTTAAATGGTTAAAAAAATTAGCTGACAGTGTTTGTTCCATGCACCACTTCTCTGGAGTTCACAGGTTTTCTCACGGTTTGGTTTGGTCTTTCTTGTTAGTCAAGAAATAACAGTAATTGTGCCACAATTTGACATTGTTTTCTTTGGTGGAGCCATTTGTTGAATATTGACAGGCAGACAAGAGAAGCCGTTTTGAGCAAATTGTATTTTTTTTTTTTAAAATGCTGTTCATTTCAGTTGTTTGTGCTTCATAAATTAATATTTCACTTAACTAATGTGCCATTAGATTTTTTAAAATAAAACTGAAACCGAGAAAAAGATGTGTGCTTTGTATCTTATTAATTATTGATGATCAGTTTATTATTGATTGTTAAACATGTGTAACAATCAGTTAAGGAAAATGCACAAAATTTATTTAAATCGTTTAAACATTTTATAAAATGACAGAATTTCCCAGAGTTCAAGATGCTGTCTTTCAGATGTCTTGTTTTGTCCAATTGACAGACAGCCATTCACAATCATTGAAGACAAAGAAAAGCAGTAATTATCTCTAAAAACTGACAATCAATGCAACAACAATTAATAGACTAATTTATTAATAAGATAATCACTGCAACTACAATTTTTGGCCTTTCATAAAATTGAAGTATTAGTATTAAACAAAAGACTGGAGTGGTTGTAGTTCATCTGAACCTCGGGGTTGGTGGTTTGATCCCTGGTTCCTGTACTTGAGCCAGACTGTGAACCCTGCAGGGTATTTTGGTGCTGTGCACCATTTCTAGTATTGTGTGTGTGTGAATGGTTGAATATGAGCCACATTACGAAGTTGGATAAAAGTTCAGTCCAAGTATCGGAAATGGAAAAACAACAATAAAGATGCAGGTGATATTATGTAACTGTTTTGTGGGCTGGATCTGGCCCCCAGGCTGGGAGTTTCACTCCTCTTTGTGTTTAATTGAAGTGTAATTGTGGTCAAGAAACAGATTTATTGTGAATAGAACAGTCACAGATTTGTGTTCACTCCTGGGATTCGTCCTGCAGGTGTGTGTACCCTGTGATTCAAAAGATATTTGTCTAGTGGTGATAGCTCCCATAGCTCTATTATGTCTCACATAATTTGACAGCACACACCCTGGCCAGTGAGGATTTGTGCCAAACTTGAACATCCTCATCTTCTTTTCTTCTTTAATGGGATGTGGCTCCCAGTGCAGCTCCACCCGAACATGGCCCAGGCATGTAGGCCATTGTTTGCTCTCTTGTACTTACAAGAAATCTCACAAATCCATGTCATTTGTCACCCAGAACATCCAACTGAAAGCCCTCTATCAAAGGATTGATAAGTAGTCTGACCTTCTGTAGTGTTTATATAACTAATGCCTTTACAGTTTTTGTGAAGTTACTTGTGTACTTGTACTGTAGTAAATAGAAAGGGGCCCAAAGCTATTATGACAGCACTATAATGTGGACTGCAGGAAATGAAATCAGTGGGAAAATAGCGACTTAACAGCACAGTAGTTTGCTTTGTAGGATGCAGGGTGGGGTCAGTTTGCAGTGAGGGGCTGAACACAAAGACTGCAGGGAAAAAACTGATTTTCTGTCACAACGCTCAGTCACCCCCTCTGCTGCAGACTGCATTAATAAGCAATAGATTCATTCTTGTTCCTGCGTGTTGATGTCATTTTTCTTTGTTCTCCTCAAGACTCAGTCAATGGACTGAAAAACAACAAAGCATATAAAAAGTCAACAAAATAGTCCATGTTATAAAATCTCACTTTCCGGGTGCTTAATGCTGTAATTCTTAAAGGGATAGTTTGGATTTTTTGATGAGGGTTCTGAAAAAAGGCTAATTTAAAAAAAAAATCAGTATCAGTTTAAGTGTACGCAAGGACTGGGCGGTAGAGCTGAAAACTCTATAACGATAGTGGATTTTCACATTGGCAGGTATCGATAATTATCGATTATGTAACTTGTGACTGACAACATGTTGTGGAAGTGGTTGAAGTGATAAAATAAGTTTTTTTGTATTGCTGGTCTTGGTTGTGAAGGTATTCCTGCAGTTTACACACAACTGTGGTCTGATAGTTGTCCATCCACCCATCCATATCCAGGCAGTTGAGTCACAGTGGAAGCAGGCCAAGCATGACTTCCTTCTCTTCATCTGCGCTTTCCATCTCCTCCTCCTGCCACACCGATGAGCTGACCTGTAGTTTTCGTCTGTTGTCTCACATGTCACTCACACTGTTTCTCATGTGTTGATGGGCCAATCAAACTCACAGCTGTTAAATTATGGCTGTTTGTGTGTCACTCGTAGCACGCTCCATTATCAAGGCATATGACTGTTTATGAGCCAGAGTGCTTTCATTACAGGTTGCATTTAATGCAATTGAGTAAAAATATTGAAGATTTCATCAAACTACTTTCTTATTGCTTTATATGACGTGTCTATTGCAGATATCGTTCTATCACCCAACCCTACTGTACGCTATATTCAGAATATTTTCACTGCTTTACTTTGCCATCAGACAGCCTTTTCCAACCTGAAACCACTGTTATGGAAGCCAAAAATGGTTTACTTCAAAGCACCCAAACACAAGTTTATGGTCTACAGCTGCCTTGATTAGCTAGTGTTGTGTTATCAAAGCAGCTGTAGACCAGAAACTCCCGTGTTCTGCACAGTAAAATGACTTTTTGCCAAAGGAGTCTGGTGGCTTTGGAGAGAACGATATTTGGCTCATAAAATGACAGTGTCCTGCCAGAAAAGGCTGTTTAACAGCAAAGTAAAGCAGTGAAAATATTCTAAATATAGTGTAGGCTTAATTATTTTTAGGGCCTTCTTTCGGTGGCTATAATACATTTTGTTGCTGACCTTGTCCACAGCAGAACATTGCTTAGCTTCCTACATGATACTCATGCTGCTTCTACAAACTGGGGTTGTGCTCTACTGTAGGTAATAGGCTGACTATGGATAAGTAGCTTATGCAACCCCACTTCAAAAAATCTGAGCTGTCATTTAAGCTACCAAGAAACTCTTTCTATTCTCTTTTGACATTTAACTGTCAGCCATTATAAATGAAAACAAACCATTAAGTTTGGGTTGGTTTCACCGCGGCACCACCTTTGCGTGTCACCACATCAATCATTAATGATTTGAGAAATGTCTGCCATTATAAACATACAAGCTTCTCTGAAAGCAATTATCTGCTTTTTTCTCAGGTTGCTCAGGTCATACCTATTAGTTGGAACCTGATGGTAATTACATGTGAACACCTACGTACTTGTCTCTACTCTAAAGAGGTAACTCACAGCTAACCTGACAGCATCTTCCCTCAGGCCAGAGAAAATAGGGCTAGGACCGGCTTTGGGAGTTAAGCAATTAGATAATTCTTGTGCGTAGTGCAAACAAGTCAAGCTCACACCCATATTGTCAGGAAAAAGTCAGTGTGGCAAAGTTGCGGAGCAGGGTCAGGACAGAGGATTAGACATGTTAGAACACTGGCTCCCAATTATCTGTGAGTGAGTCCAACAACATGAAGGGAGGATCCACTGGTATGGCACCAAACCCTCTATTCAGATAGATGCTTTGATGTCTGTAAATTAGTTATAGTCTCACCTTGTTCCAAAAAACATCGGGAACATAATTTATATCCAGGCTATATTTCTTTTTAATGATGCCTAACCATGTCTTGTTGTGATGCATCCAGTTCATATTATACAAGATTTTATTCTGCCCGAACTTGCATCTCAGACCTCATTCAGTGTCAAAATCCATGAAAACGTTGTTCCATTGAGGGGGATTTAGTTTTAGTCTGCTGATTATTCATGAAGATCCCCTGACTCACATGAAGCTTATAGAAGCCTTATATCTGTCTGTATAAACATACACTGTTGCAAGAACTTTAATTAAGCGGCAGATGTCTGGTTGAAGCCAGAGAACATTCATCAAACTCACAGATTACATTTCCCTGTGCCTACAACCTCTCATCCTCAGTGTTAATGCTATTTTATCCAGTCTGTTCCAAACATGCATTACGCATTACGTCCCAGCCGAGCTTTAACAAGTGTGCAGCAACTCATGTTGTGCTACTAGAACAGCTTGTCTTGTCTTGAGACGCTGCACTTAGTTGGCCAAATAATATTAAATTAACTCATGCAAATAATTGTAAGATACTATAACGATGTTTAAAACATTGTCAAATCACAGTTATTATGACCTAAAATATTCCATTTTGTTTGTTTTTTGTAATTTATTAGTAGAAGATGAAATTATGTTATAGTGTAGTAAAAAATTACCAGTTAACGTAAAAATGTGAGTTAATGTTACAGAAATGCTGTGACTTTGTTTGTGAATAATAAACTTTTACTTCTTTGCATAGTAGTCCATATTTACCTACATTACAAACAAAATAACAAAGAAAAGGGAAAAAAATAATTAGATTTAGCATATGTAGGCTACAGATACATGTAATGCATACATACATACATACATACACACAGATATATGTTACTTACACATACTGTCATACTGGTTTGCTTAAATGTAAATGTTGCTGTTCTTGGTCTTATATCACAGTAAATGAAGACTGGGTTTTATAAGAATGATTGGAAAAGAGAAGCAATTTGAAGACGTCACTATGGGCTCTTGGACATTGTGATGAGCACTTTTCACAATTATATTATTATAATTATAAATATTCTGAATGGTCAGTTGCAGCCCTAATGTACAGAAGATATCATCTAGCATCCATCCATAGATAAACACTGTACACAGAGCACAAAATTACAAACATGAGTTACACAATATTCAATATTTCCATCCTGTTTAGGGCAGCATTGTATTGACTTTTACATAAACTTTTTAATAGCATTTATTGTCAGTTGCTTTTCCCTGACAAGCTCTGTCCACACAGTGGAAACAGATGCATCACAAGTACAGTTTTACTGAGCATGTTCATGAACATAGATAATCACTGTCTATTCATTTTACCGTTGATTAATATTGATGTTGAGGAGCATCAATAAATATCCCTTGAAATGTCAAGATGATTTTATTTTATTGCTGTGACAGCAAAAAAAAACCCAAAAAACAAATTAGGTTGGTGAGCTCGCTCAAGACAATCAGGGAAAAATTCAACACATCATACACAAAAATAAGTGATACTATAAATGTTATTAAATGTAGTACAGACATGTTATATACCATATGTAAACACAGAGTAAATAAAAAAACAGATATATATTTAGGTGCCAGCAGTTTACCTTCATATATTTAATTAGTAAACTTGAAGAGTTTTTTTCCGCCTCCCAGATTTTGATCAAAGCTCTCTCTCTGTTTCCTCCCTAAAGGAGGATCTCTAGAAATGCTCAGTTATCTCTAACAACTTTTAAAGCCTCCAGATAAAGGCGAGCTTTGCAGACAAGAGACGGGACGGAATGACCAGTCATTTAGGATGCAGTCATATTTCATAGTGAAGATGACCTTTTTTGGTCACTGTAGTCATAATTCACAGCCTGAAGGTCAGTTTAAAACAGTCTGAATTATTGGGAGGAGACATTTAAGGTAGACAGTAGGTTACAAGGAAGAGGCATGGTGTCATTTATTATACTTCTATTTCACCTCACTCAAACATGGATTTACTGGGAATTTCAGTGCTAACAGTCAATTGTCTAAATATTTCTGTAACTTATACCAGGTAACACTGTGTTGTTGTAAAGTTTATAACCTGTCTGTAGAAATATTTCTGAACAATACACACATAAAAAAACATAGGAAACCAGATAGAAGATCCTACAAGATCCCCATCCAGGTTGCAAGATGAGAGCTGCACTGCAGTACATGAAGATTGAAATACATAGACTTGCACATACACATATATATAAATATGCACATATATGCCAATTCACATGTTTTAGAAAAAGTAGTCTAAATAATTCCATTTAAAAAAATCCAAATAAATTTCAACATTTCCTGCTTTTGCCCCACATGTTTTGTCTGCCTGCTGTTTTGAATTAATAACATTCAACCATAAGTCAGGTCAGTTTTATTTTTATATTGCCAAATCATAACAGAAGTTATCTCAGGGCACTTTACATATAAAGCAGGCCAAGACTGTATTATTTTATAATATTATTAACAGAGACCCAACAGTTCCCACCATGAGCAAGCACTTGGCAACAGTGGTGAGGAAAAACCTTCTTTTAACAAGCAGAAACCTTGAGCAGGACTGGGTTGTGGGTGGGCGAGCACCAGTTGGGTTGAGAAAGAAAGAAGTAAAGTAAAAGTAAAACTAATATGATTGCGAAAGCATGCGTGGGCCCTTTTAGCGAACACAGTGTTTTTTTTATTATCCAGTTTGGCTCCAGGGAACAGTAACAGTCTGACAGTCACTCCGCCACTTTGGTCTAAACTGAAATATCTCCACAATTATAAGATAGTGGGGCTGTTTACTGGCAAGAATCTGGTGATATGATACAAATCATGATTCAGGGGTTATGATTCAATATATTACGATATATGGCAATACTGCAAGCAAGGTGATATATTGCTTGTTTTTTTTAATCTCTTTCAAGAAAACTGTCATTGTATAAAGAGCACTCACAACACCATATGCATAAAATCTGAGTTTTTAAAAACTTGCTTTATTATGCAGTGACAATAACAACACTGCTATTTAGTGGTTGAGGTTAAAACAAAATATGATACAGTGTTTTTGAGAATTGATAAAGTTTCACAAAATATAATATCACAATACTCAAGTGGACAGACAGTCCAATACTTTGTTTCATGACAAAATACCACAACCAATGACATTCCCATTTTTTCCTCAAGACTGCTCTGCCACAGTCCGCCCCACTGTGCTGTGATTGGCTACTGTTACTGTGCTCACATTGGCTGTAAGTGTGTGTAGACTGGAACTTGAAACGTTGTGGTAGAGAACCGTACTTGGGAGACTGGGTTTTGTGTTGCGGAGGGTCGGGACAGTCTTGGGGGAAAAAATAACGCTGATAGAGGTTTTCAAGCTAACGTGTTTAACTAAGGTAAATATTACACCTGCTAGACATCAACGTGCTACCATTATCATTATCATTGTGAACATGTTAGCATGCGGACATTAGCACTTACCTCAAAGCACCACTCGTCAAAGAATATTCTTTTCTCTAACATTAGGAATACCCACACCTGTCTGCTTTCAGGAGTAGAATGCAAATATATTCAAAATGCCTTTTCAATCCAAGATGAAAAAATTCCCCAAAAAAGAAAAATCTTTCATAGAACAACAACACATACTGTCCCCTGTAATAGCTACTAGCTAAACTAGTTTTCTCCTGAGGGCCAATAGTAACGGTGGCTTGGGAAAATGTGTGGTCACTTAGCAACAGCAGCATTCCTGCTGCTCGGCCTGTTGGTGTCTGTGTCCTGTCTGGGTTAGGAGGGCTATATTTAAGTCTGGCCATGCTTGTGGAACATAAAACAGAGGAATCATCTGCCGGTGAGCGATGATACCGACGTCTCTGTGCACAATTTACATGATTGAGTGAGCCAGGAATTAATCTGCATGTACTTCCGCTGCTGGCCGGTCGCATGGTTTCCATGGACACGAGATAGCTTGAGAAGATGGGGTGATGGCGGACAAAAGTGTGAGTGTGTGTGTGTGGTTGTGTTATGGATATGGATTGAGGTCGGGGAGATGTGTGGAGTTAGTTGAAGCAGAGAAATGAAATGAGCTTTGACCTTGGTAAGTCATCCCATCAGCAGAGACCCCTGAGTCTACAGACGTTTTACCTTCATCCATTTCACATGGCTCCATCATTAGCACGCCACACATGTCCCTGTGGAGTCTGGGGAGGCTATAGATTACAGAGCATCATGGCATTCAATCGATGACCTACTATAGTCGACCCCACCCCTTTTTTTCTCCTCTCACCAAAGCCTTACATTGCTCACTATTTCACATCTCTGTGCCACAAATGCTTCTTCCCATCATGCTGCTCCTCTCCGGCCAAGATTATTGGACAAATATGTTCTGAGAGTAAATTATGGCCCCGGCGTGTGTACTGTATAATTGCACATAGAGGACAGGGAATGCAGCTGTCATGGAGAAGACGTTATATAGACACCTATAGAGTCATCCATGGGTGGAGTCACGTGTGCTGTGGACTCTCAGACGTGATTTATCAAAGCTGTCACTGACCTCATTTCATACAAGCAGCTGAGCTGAATGGGTGTTTGTCCTGCATGTAGCCAGATGTATTGATCCCTGAATCTGTTATCATGTAACACTTCCTGCTTTACTATTGCCTGTGCTCTTGAGAATGAATTGTAATGGCCCTATTAAAATGTCTTTATAGTGTTCAGAACAAGAGCATTATTTTAGAAAAAGGCACATGATGAATTTGTGTCTTCACAAACAGTTAAGAAAGAGAGAAGGCTTTATAATATCATTACATACTATTCTTCCATTGCTAACCTACATTGAATATGACTTAATAATTTATTTGTGGTTGTTAACAGACATTCCTATATCAGCAATACAGATTAGTTTCTAAATAAGGGTTGATAAGGGTTTTATCTTCTCTCTAATTTTAACAAATAGGTGTGATACTAACACACGTACACACATGACCAAACACGTGATCCCCTCTAGGCTTTTGCCTGGTGGAGATTAAAAAACAACATACATAAACATTATTTAAAAGAAGACAAAGGAGCACAACTTGATTTTGACACAAGAAAATTGTTAAAACTAAATAGTTTGAGGAATAGCAGGAAGTTAACGGTGAAAATGAAACAAAATAACATAATTAGAAGCGGTGTAATATCATGTCTGAAGGTATGTGCTTAAGAGTTAATCTGCTGTAATACACAGGATCAGTATTTGAGCTTTTAATTTGATGTCTGGTTACTGAGAAATTCCACACCGCCACTAACACTTTCCAGTACATCGTATAGTTTAAAGAGGGTGTTGTCTGGCTCAAACTTTTATTTGCTATGAGCAACAGAGGCTCTGAGTAATGATAGGCAACCACACCTCACAGTTTTCCCTGCGCTCCTTTTGGTATTTACTGCATATTCCATACTCCTTTGGTAATTACTGCCTGTTAAGCAACATTACCGTGACAACACTGCAGTTTCTTTGGAATTTGAACATCAGATAATCGTTTGATCATTAAAATAATAATCACTTGACAATCACCTCCAAGACACATCTTTCGTCATTTGATCAAGATGAATCAGCCTTTAGATTAAATCATTGTGGGTACCATAAAACGATCACCATGAATCTTGTTATTAAGGGGTATCAAACCCAAGACGGGTATTGAATCAGATCTGGATGTGTGCATGCTGTGTCCGCAGGCACACTGATGGGAAAACATCCAGACAGCTCGCGTGCAAACGTAACTCCCAGACATACCACACAAGGCAGGGAGTGTTAGTTGGCAAGTGCTACAGGAATGCTATTGTTCAACAGACAAAAATTGTATGAGAAAATGTCTGTTTTGTGTGAGACACTTTCATTTTTCTCCCTCAGTGTTGCACAGCTGAGCCCTCTCATATCATTGTGTTTCATGAATCAATGTAGTTGTAAGTAGTCTAAGTTGTAGCGTTTATTTCATTTGAACAATTCTACATAAGTACTTCTCTAGTTCCCTTTTCACTCTGTGCTCCAATAATGGTTGAGCAAGTTTGGGATAGCGAAACCTCTGTGTCTAGAAGGGAACTCTAGATTTGCAAAACTCTTGCAAGATTTGCGCGTGTTGTTTCCTCATTGTGCATCAAATTATGTTTAATAATGTAATAATAACAAACTGCTTAGGTTTAGGGACAAAAAAACACTTGGTTAGGTTCAGGGAAAGATCATGGTTTGAGTTTCCTGTTCTTAGCTTTGTGCTAAGCTTGTCTATGTTGAAAAGAAAACCACATTTTGAAGGTGTTACCAGGAGGACCTGTAAACGAGACATACAGTAGACAGTCACATCTGCAGTTTATCCTCCTAGATCAATGGGCTTAATTAAACCCAAACAATCATGTTTTCCTAAACCTACCCAAGTTATTTTTTGTGCCGAAAACCTACCCATGTAGTTTTGCTGGTTAAACACAACCTAACTGGAACCATTTTGGGTAGGTAGCTAACCGTCAGCTGGCTAGGTAAATCTAACTAATGTCAGCAAAGCTTTAGCTAACTAGCTAGCTCATCTACATTAATTGTTATTTTGCTGTTATTAGTTGCTTAAAATCTTCAAAATTTGGTTTTCTTTTCAGCATAGATGAGCCTAGCACATGGCACATCTACAGTAAGCAGAGAAGTAGGAAAGGAGAAAGTTAACCGAGGTTCTGGCGAGTATCGAGCTTGCTCAACTGTTATTGGAGCAGAAAGTGAAAAGGAACAGGACTTACATAATTTGGATTGGAAGCATTTCTAAATTGCTGAAAAATTGAGCAATAACATGAAAACAAAACACAGATGATTCATTGTTTAAAGGGCTTTCCATTTTTGTAATGGAAATTAGATAGCATCTTTATGTGGCTCTTTAATAACTTCTGTAATTAAATTTTGGCTCTATTCACTGCCCATTTAAGTCTAATTTTGCCTCCCAAAAAAGGGAAAAGAAACCACTCAGTTCACTGCAGCAGTTTCGTTTGGAATCGTTGGCTGAACTCGCACATCTGTATCCCCACTCACATTTTGATTTATTAAGGCAAGTTTGCAGGGGATATGTCTGGCTGTAAACAGATGTCTATGAGTTGACACAGGCCCCAACCCTCCTGCTGTCTTTGTCCTTGTAAGGAGACTCCGGGTGTGTTCGTTTGACTGAGTCACACCAAAGGTACAGTAAAACCAGAACCACAGCTTACATTTGCTGAGAGAATACCTTTGCTAAGCTGTAGTGTCATCTCTGTTTGGATAAGACATTTTTATCCGGACGCTTGAAAACAGTTGGTGGGACTTGCATGGATTGCTGAATTGTAACTACTCCAAATAATGTGGAAGCAGCTGCTTCTTCGTTCTGTCAATGATTCCATTACCTTTGATAGATGACATAAATAGCCTTGACACATTGTTGACACAGGGAGGCTTTCCCTCCACCAGTCGCAGGTCGATTTAATCATGTCGTCCACTTATCAGCCACAACATTAAAGAAAAGGATGTCGTGGTGGTTACCTCAGGAAGTGACAACACAAGTGATGCAGATGCTGTGACAAACGGATTTGTGTCTGCAGAGGATGTGATGCAGTTGTGAACTCCGGTGACCTCAGGCAGAGTCCTGCGGCAGACGGGCTGAGTGTTGTGGACACAGTAAAGCAGCGCTGCCAGCGTTTTTTAGAACAAGGCTTCAATCAGAGTGCGAGCTGGCACGCCCTGCCAAGGAATACTTCTCTCTAATTAGACAGCGTACATTCAGTGGGTCTTGAATGGAAACAAGGCTGAGTTTTGTTGAGAAAGTGAATCTCTAGTGACGCATGTTGTGATACCAAAGTGACTTCTGGCTTCACCATGGTAAAAGCTATGTCCCAGAATTCAACTGTGGTCATCAAAAGTCAGCTATCTCCCTTACAGTAAACACATATGGACAGGCATGTGCTATTTACACCAGCACACACAAAAATTTTCCCACACACACATACAGAAAACCCACTCTCAAATTATTCCCACAGTTGTCAACCACATGGCCCACACTGGCTCATCCTCGCATGGCGTCTCTGACATTGTGTGGTTACTTCATCTTCCTCAGTGAGCTCCTTATCCGTTCTAAACCTCAAACTCCCTTTTGGGAAGCATCCGTGACTCAGCATGCCTGCTGTCTCATATCTCAGGGAACAGGATGAGTGTGTATGAGGAGCAGGCTGAACTGACTGATGCAGTACGGGCTGAGCGTGTGCTGTGCTGTGCCTTGTGTGCAGTACATACTGCAGGGCAATTAAAGAGGCTCCTAATTTTGTTTTTACATAGCTGCCATGGTGCAGATGAGTAATATGATCTGTCAGGAGAGGGAAAAAGGAGTGTGCTCCAAATTATGGCACGCAGCCAATTTGGGGGTCTGGCACTTTATTTTTAGCCATGCTAGTGGCACAGCTCTGGGGATGGTTTGTCCATTGCTGGCTGGTTGGTCGGGCCACCGGTTTGGTTCACACTGAAATACTACTACTGGATTGATTGCACACATTCATGCCCCCCTCATGAGGCACTTTAATTAATTTTGTGTAGGAGTCGATGGATAAGGTTTTATCAAGGCTGATACTGATTATTAGTAATCCAGGTAACCAGTAATCGATATTTGAAATGATATACTGTACATTTGTAGTAAAATTGAAAATCTTGGTGTCAAAATTTAGAATAACACAAAGTTCTATACAAACCTTAGCTGAAATTTGTTATCTTAAAACAAAAGTGGAGGGAGCTGCCAGCAGCATTTCCTTAAGTTAAATGAACAACTGTACTGAAATTTGCACTGAAATGCCATTATACATATATTTAAATAAAATTAATTAAACATATGCTTAATTCAATTTTTAAAACAGCAGTGTAGCATGTAGCAAAGTAGCATGTTTTTAAATTCATTCATTCATTATTGATAATAAGATTTTAAAAAGCATAGGCAACAATAATTATGAAAATGCTGAATATCGAATCCGGTACTCGGTCCAGGTCGATAATGAGTCGACCCCTACTCCTGTGATCCCCTTACATTCTGATCAGCCTCAGCTGCACTGCTGCTAAAGCATGCTAACACACTAAACAAAGATGGTGAACATAGTAAACATTATACCTGCATAAAGCATTTTAACATTGGCATTGTGAGCATGTTAGCATGCTGACATTATCTTTATGGCTGTGCCTTAATACAGCCTCACAGAACCACTAGCATGGCTGTAGACTCTTAGTCCTGGGCAGTGTTGGGGAAATTACTCAGTAAGTTACTTTTTACTCATTACTCATTTAAAAAGTAATCATAATACGTATTACTTGGTATCAAAAATAATTAGTCACATTACTCATTATATTACCAGATTACTTTTGTACCTTCTTGGCGGCCTTGGTGTGCTCTGACATTGCTGATCCAGCTGATCCATCACTGCTGATCCACTGAACTTTTAACACACAGAAAACTTTTGTTGTCAGCTGTCCAGATGTCGGCTTTGGTGGGCACAAAGTAGCCAAATAAACTCAAAGTAACAGCAGTTTTTTGGTTCACAGTTGGTGTGACCTGCAGCACGTACACACCATCATAAAAGCCTACAGTGGTCAAAAAATAGAATTAGTGAAGAGTTACTTGGATTAGTCACTGTAATATGATTAGTGTTTTGGAAATTGTAATCCCTTACACTACATATTACTATTAAAATAATAATACTACAGTAATGTATTACTGAGTAATATATTACTGCCCAACACTTGTCTTAGGTCATTCATATTAGTTGCAAATGGACTAAATTAACAATATGATCTGCTTGTTTTAGTGTGACTTATCTGACCAACTGGCGACAATGATGTGATGAATAATTCAGGCTACCTTATCTTCAATAAATATTGGAATTACAACTAATGGGTTTGCACAGTGGTTGGTAGCATTAGGACATGCTCAGCTCTGTGTCTGCTCGATTAATTTCTGTCAATGGCACGAGTAAAGATTTTCAATGGCTTTGAATTGTCACCAGTGAGATCTTGTGAACAGATTCCTCACATGTGAGACAGTCGCATGAAGGAATTCAGGCAGCAGCAGAGATACTCCACCCTTCTGGATGTGGTACAGCTCAAATGTCCCTGTGCAGTCACTCACACGTTCAAAAACTATTCATGAGTAATGTGTTTGGAGAGGGATGAAGCGCTTTTCTCTGTGTAGTTTTTTATTGAGGCAGTGGGGTTGTAAAAATGACCGTACAAAGGAGGAAGTGCACAAAAGATTGAAAATAGGGGGGGCGTGGTTGTGAACCCGCATTGTCAAGGGCATTTTGTAATCAGAGATCGGAGTATTATCCCCACAAAAGTACCATTAACCTGCCTAGTGGCCCCCAGGGGACTGGGCCCCACAGTAACTGACCCACCTCTGTGTTTTGTGTTGCAGATGGGAGGAGGAGCTGTCCAAACGAGAGCAGCTGGAGTCCACGGTGGAATCCATGCAGCAGGTTGGGAAACACAAACAATAAAATATGCTCCACAAACACACTCATGCACAGATAGTTGAAGTGCTGCCAAGGGTCATTCACCACATGCAGACAAGCAGCACAAATACGGTCTGGGTAAAAAGCGTGAGCACACATACATTTGCAAAACTGCTGCTACAGCACATACATAAACATTTATATGTGGCTCAGTTCTCCATGGTGGTTCATTCAGTGTGGACTCAGCAGAGCTGCATTAGAAGCAGCTACAGGCGGGAGGATGTGTGTCAGATTAGAAAAACCATATTACGAACCCATCATGAGGAGTCTGTTGGCCTAGATATAGATACAAACATCAAATATCACCAGCAGCACTCTGCCATTATGTTTCTGTTCAGAGCAGCAAAAGGAAATAGATGTCGAGGGTGAAATCAATTTAAAGTGTCACACCTTGCGGCCATGTCATAACACAAACATCATCACCAGCTGGTGTGAGGGCCTCATCTTGTAGGCAACCTTCCCACTCTGCTTTTGCACGAATCGATCAGTGACAGCATGCGTGTTTGTCTTGGATTCTGGGTCAGCAAAACCCCAGATACAGAGGTGGAGTGCCCTCCCCCGGGGGCTTTAACCTTTTAGAGCACAAAGGCAGATGCCGTTGTGTATGGGAAGAGCTGGAAATCTGTTCACAGATAGTAAATTCAGTGCAAACAGCCATTTATTGTGAAGGGCTCAGAGCCAAAGTGCTGTTACCATGTGCTGACTTAATACAGGAGCAAAAACTGGCACTATGCTAGTAACAGAATGAAATCATCAGGGTTTTAGTCTTTAGTCTCTAAAATTCTGTCTCCAAACAACTGAGCACATGTTCACTAGCTAAACAGGATAGTCATCCATTTAGTGGGATATAATGGGAATAGTTTATTTAGCAAGCTGCAAAGATTTTTTTTCTCAAACTTAGTATAAGGTATGGCCATAATTTTATTTTAAAACATTAAAAAACTGAACTAACATTATCAACAGAAAGTTTTGACATTATGGCAAATATGTCTGTGTATTGTGTTGCAGAAATAGCAACTGCAGTTAGCATGCTAACCAGCCCGTCCTGTAATAGGCCTACTACTTTTTTCCACGGAAGTCTGATCTCCCTCTAGTTTCAGCTGGGAAACACTTTTATAAGCTCTCTAAGCTTTTTTTTGTCTAGTAAATA
The DNA here is from genome assembly GCA_027495735.1 of Lutjanus campechanus. Lineage (NCBI taxonomy): Eukaryota > Metazoa > Chordata > Actinopteri > Lutjaniformes > Lutjanidae > Lutjanus > Lutjanus campechanus. Next base: position 36,711 of record JAJHUR010084983.1, read on the forward strand.
AAAAAAAGAAAGGTCACGAAAGGAAAATTTCTAACACCAATGAAAAAAAGTGCACCTTCTGAATTCAAGTTTCTCAAACTAATACAATTAAAACAACAACAACAACAACAACAAAAAACCCTCACTAAAAGCAACTTAATTTGGGGTCCCTTTGGACTATCTTGTATGTTACAATATCATGCAATTTTATTTTTAATATTATGTCAGTTTAGGGGTGCCCCTATAGCTCACTTGGTAGAGCAAACGTCCCATGTATTGAAGCTGTTAGTCCTCTACAGCGGCCGCCGGCTCGACTCCTGCCTGTGGCCCATTTGCTGCATGTCATGCACTCTCTCTCTCTCTACCCCCTTTCCTGTCGTAACTTCAGCTGTCCTCTCGATAAAGGCAAAATGGCCAAAAAAAAAATCTTTAAAATATTATGTCAGTTTTATTTGTATAGCGCCAAATCATAACAGAGCACAGTTATCTCAGGGCATTTTTCATGTAGAGCACGTCTAGACTGTACTCCTTATAACCGACAATATTTCTTTAATATTTTAGTTTATTTTAGTTCACCTATTTTATTAAATGTATCTTACTTTATTGTTTCCATTTCCTACTTATACACTTTATATTTGTTTCTCCACATTTTTCTTATGTTACTGTAATTTTTGAGCAATCTCTGGCACAGGAATTTTGTTTAGTATAAATAAAGTATTATCTTATTTTATGTTTTGACTGTGTCTTAGCAGTAACTTTCTGGAGTCTCTGCGGTTTATCCTGGCAGCCTCCTAGAGATGGCAATCACTGTACCTGGCTGATAACTAGGCTGGCACATACCTGCCTGTAAAGCCACAACGTGGTGATTTTCCACTTAAGCTATTTGAACAAATTAAACCAACAAGATATAACATGTTCATTAATGAGCTTTAGAAGTCCTGGTAGGTGGATTTTGTTACCGTTGGCCAGAGCTATGCAAGCTTTTTCATGCTGTTTCTAGTCTTTATGCTAAGTTAAGCTAAGCTAAGCTTGAAAGTGGTACCAATCAGCTCATCCAACTCCAAGAAAGAGAATAAGCATATTTCCAAAAATGTATTCAGTTTTCAAGTCAATGTATTCAGTCAAGTATCATCTGTTTTTTGTTTTCTTTTGCACTTATTTCTTTTCATGTTATCAGCTGTATTACTGCTACTTTTCAACCACAAATTTTCTTGATTTTCAATTCTCATTAATACTAAAACTGGCCTTCCACTCACACTGAACATGACGGCATTTGTTGCTTTTTTCTTCTGTGAGTTTTTATGGCAGTTGACAGTTTTGGAGGAACTGAATGATTGCATTGAAATACTAAGTATAAAATATGGTTTAATCAAACTTACATTTTTATTTTGATTGAATTTCTGAATTATTTTAGGATTTATGCATGACTGTTCAAAGAATTAACTTTAAAAAAAATGACACATACCTCCTGCACTACCCCCAGACCGCAGGAGGTATGTGACTGGACTTGGTAGAAGTCCTGTGCTTAACCCATTTATCCACTGGTGAGGACTTTATACCTTCATACACCCTTTATACCTTTCTGGCAGAAAGCTAACTTCCCCCATGCGCTTGTGCGATAATTTAACACACATGCAATAATTCTGGACATGTTGACTGTCCCCTACATTTCCACGGCTCCAGTTTTAAAACACCTTGAGTAAGGCTAAGTGCTTTCAGCAGAGGTCAACATATGTGTTATCTCAGGTATGTAAATATGAAAAGGAAATTAATCTATGACCTCCGGGAGGTGATCATAAAAAGCTAAACAGTAACCAATATGAAAATGTATAACAGTATCAAAGCTTTATTGATTAGAAGGGCTTTATCTGGGTGCAACATGAGTCAGTCTTTTATCTACCCGAATGTGTGATATGAAGGTTTGTTACAAAGGTTTAGGCCAGTTTAAAAATGGTTATTGAGCTATTGTGGTTAAGAATCCTCCACTTACCCCAATAGTATCTCTGTTTACCTGTCATCATGTGTCTTATTTTAATTCCCTCACTCTGATGTCTACTCAGAGTGCCCAGGACTCGGCAGAGATCCAGGGTGAGCTGAGCGAGAAGGTGGACAGACTGAAGGCTGAACTCGTGGTCTTCAAGAGTCTGATGAGTGATGTAAGTATTTGTTCAGCACTAAAGTGATATCACCATCACTTCCCAAAGTCTGGCAAAGCGTTCAGACCAAAGACAAACTCCCACACTTAAAGCAATCATAGTTAAGCGTTCCAGCAGTTGTGTTTGAAGAATGTACAATTGTTTTCCTTGATATCACTCTGATAAAGGCCTTCATTCATAACAGGTCTAAATAATCACACCAAACACACCCTTCCTTCCGTCCTCCTTGTAAAATGTATAATGCCAGAAGCCTCCAATACAAGCCTTCATTGAAAATAGCTCAAATAGCAGCTGTAGATCAAGAGCACTTCCCGTTCTGTGCAGCCCTGTATTGTTCCCTGGCAGCTCTGCTCTAGTGTGATATACAGTTGTAATATACTGCAGTGGGCTCAGTCACAGCTTCTGCTTGCTCAGGGATAAATATAGTCGGAAGTTGTTTTTGTTTTGTTTACCCTGCTTATCTTCACTGGCGTGTGTGCACTGTGGATTTTTCACATTATTTTCTGTGCTTAACCTCATCCCTGATGATGTGAGAATCCAGAGACAGGTAAGTCACATACAAGTAGGTGTAGATTGTTTATTGTCACAGTTTTCATAGTTGTGATTAGACATCCTGTACTTTGTGATATGTGTATGTGTGTGGATGTGGTGACCCCCTTGTCATTGCTCACAAATGAATCCTCCACTTGTTCAAACTTTAGCTGGAGGAACCAATTAGTATGTGACTTGTTTGCATGACCAAGCAGAATGTCATTGCACAGTTACTTAATTGACTAAGCGATGATGCAAACTAATAGTTTTAGTTCTCTATATAGATGCAGATATGATATTATTATTTTGAATTTAAAATTAAGTGTATAATATGCAGGATTTTCCCCAAAACAATGCATAGAGTCATAAAAATAATCCCTCTAGATCATCTCTTATGATGCATTAGAAGTGTGCAGTGGTGGCTGTATCTGCAGAGAACCTGCCCTCTGCCTGAATTTTCTTATTTTGCAGTGTTCAGGACTTGTATGGGCATCAGACTCTGGGCAGTTGTGTGTTGCCCTCAGCCAATAACAGTGTCCAGGGTGTGAGGGTGGGGCTCTTGGTGCATTCTGTTTACCTCAGATGTCAGAGGTGGGAATGTCATGACACCCAAGTTGACTATGTTCCAAGTTACAAAAAAAACGTTTTTGTCCTGATAACAACCCATTACACAGTATTATGCACACAAAAACACCATAGTTTTTTGTTGTTTGGGGTGGAGTTTTTCCTTAGTTTCTCAAGGGTCGATAGGAGGGGGTGTTGCACACTGTCCTGATTGTAAAGCCCATGACACAAATTGTGATTTGTGAAAATTTGACTTGACTTTTGACATAGAAATGTGTCCACAGATAAGACTGACTGAGTAAGACTGATTTAACAAAAGACAGAAGGGCTCATAAACAGTTTTCACTACTATAGATGCACAGAGCAGCCATCTTGCATCTTGAGAATAAGGCTGGTGAGGTTCCTCTGACTTTCTGAATCAGAAATCCCACTTCAGGGGGCGTTCCAGTTTAAATTTCCAACTGGGAATGCAGAAATTTGCTTCAGTTTCCAGGTTGAATGCCATGTTTCTTCAAAACAATGTGCAACAGGCTTTGAAGTATGCTTTCTTTCGTTTGTTTGGTGTGTCAGAAGTGTCAGCCAATCAGCACTGACATCTGTACAAACCCTGCTGTATTAAAAAGGCAGTGCAGTGCGATTGCATTCACAACAGGGTGTTCAGTGCACCACCCTTTATATTTAAATAAATATTTTGACACGTTTTGTCAGGGCTGAACATGCCCCAGATTAAATCACTATCTTCGCCTGTCCCTTTGCTCTCTGTCTGTGTCATATAGAGATATAAAGAGCCGCAGGTGTGTGTCTGACTTAGGGTGTGGCTGAGCTGTACACACACTAATCACTGTAAAACAATTAGAAAATAACTTTTAATTTCTCTGATTCACTGATTTGTCCTTGCTGACGCCGCTCCCTCTCTTCAATCACTCTCTAGCTTACTGCTGCTTTCTCTCTCTGGCTCGATGAGCCGTGGAGAAAGGGCCAACTTTGAATGGTGTGTTTACAAACAGTAACTGACAAATCCTGCATAGCATACCTCTAATTTACCCAGGAAAGACTAATTAAGATTTAAAGTATTGTCCAGTGCAGTGATTTCAAAGTGTGGGGGCCCTGGGACCTTTTATTCACTATGCCCTTCTTTCTAAATGTCTACCAATCAAAACATTAGTCATCATTTAATAAGTTGTCAGAGTTGACCTGGACTGCCACAAAGCTGCTCCCCTCCTGAAATTTAGTGCTAACTCACAAAAGTGGACATCTTTTTGAAAAGACAAAGACCTGATGACAAGACCAACTGCCCAGCTGACAAAAAGCATCTGCAAAAAATCAAAACAATTCCTGGCCAATTAAAACTAGCAATGCAGCAAGTATGAATTGGTTGCTGCACAAAAGAATGGCTATGATCACCCCAAATCCATTCTCTGCTTTGAGACTCTCTCAAATAAGTCTTTGCATTTAAACTTGAGTGTCATTTGAAACAAAAGCACCTGGCGGAGGCTGTAAAACAGACACCCTGCAAAAGGGAGGGCCTGGCCTTAAGCTAATGATGTTTGAGGGGCCTTGGCATGGAAAAGTTTGGGATCCACTGGTCCAAGGTGTACTGGCCATGATATGCAGTAATAACAGTGAATTACAGATAACACAGAATAGGTCACAAGATTTGAATTAAACAAAAATGCCATTATAAAGTCAAATCATTGAAAATTTGCATCGTAAACAGTGACATAAAATGATGTCTTGGAAGTGCTATCAAAGAAACCATAAAGTAAGTATGATATGAAAGTTAAACATTCAGATGTGACATGTATGACATCAATGGGTGGATGTCGAATTCAGCATTAAAAGTTCAAGGGATAAACTGGCATGGAAATGATTTTACCAACCCTGAGGTCATATAATGATAGAACATCAGTTTATAGCAGTCAGCTTCAGTTCTTTGCCTGCTGTTGTGAATCAAGTCCATTGTACTCTACATGTACACAGTGTGAGAAAGTCATCACGTGTCATCTAAACTAACTCTCCTGACCCCTGCAGCAAATGTCTGAACTGGACACCAAGATTCAGGAGAAAGCCAGGAGGGTGGACATGGACATCTGTCGGCGGATCGATATCACGGCCAAACTGTGTGACGTGGCTCAGCAACGCAACTCAGAGGACATGTCAAAGATGTTCAACGTCAGTCCGGCCAGGTCACTCCCAGAAAGGGTGGGTATATCCATCTGCTGTTTCACTGTTTGTCAGAGGAGCTGACAGGAATCGCAGCAAAAATATGAATTCTTTTGTGAAGGAAACAGTCAGCACTCTATAAATGAAATCAGAGCTGCTGGTGGCTGACTGTGTGTAGTTTATTTTTCACCGGCTGATCATGTACCGAGTGACCCTGCAGGAAGGTGCAGGAATTCATGGCTACATGTTCGCCAATGCATATAAACATACACATGCAGAATACTTACAGTGGTGTCTCTTACATACACTATGCATGCACACACATACACACACACACACATGCAGAGACGTGAAATGCTGATCTGGTAACTCTTCGCTGCTCGCAAGGTTATCACATTGCGCCGACAGTGCTGGCTAACGCCCAAGTATCAATCCACTGGGAATCAAGCAAGTGGCTTCTCTTATATTATATGTTGTCACACAGCATGTTCCTATTTTCAGTGGGAATCTTTATATTTACAGTATATATGAAGGAGTTTCTGCACAGAAAGTGTCTCATCTCTGTAGACAAAATTATGCTGCAGACATTGTGTGTGATCACAATATTCTCACAGCGGCCATTTTCCTCTGATGTCACGTTCAGGGTGGGCAGCTAGAAGAACAGACTCAAGTAATATGAAAATCTCTCCAATGCATGACAGACAGAAACATCCTGAACCTTTTTTTGTTTTCTGGGCTTATTTGTGCCGCTGGACTAATTGTTTGTTCTATTTTGTTGTTTTCTTTCGTCTTTAACGCTGTCAACACAGATATATTCTGGATTATTGTAATATGCCATAAAGGTCTATACATGAATATTTCTTCAATTTAAAAAAAATGCTGTCTTACTGCTGCGTCCCAGGTTGCGAGCCACATAAACTTAGAGAATGTGAGAAATTGTTATCTAATGTTAATGATCTCGTTGTCTCTGCACCTGACCTCAGAAATGTTCTGGTTAAGTTAGTAACGTTATGTGACATTATGCTGAACACATATTTCTGTGTAGTGTTCATACAGATTACATAGATCTGTATAGCATGAAGAGACTGGTAAGACCTGACTATACCCAGTGAGTTAAAGTTTAAATAAATGTGTCAAAGATGTGTTAGTATTTAAGAACCATTCGTATCTTATCATGCAACACGATTAAATGTTATGTTAGTTAGGAAGCTGTCGAATGCTAACATTAGCTGTTGTTGTCTAATGGATCATCATATTTTTAACTGGAAATACAACCTGATTCCCCCTTTGAATTTTCACTATTGATTGTCTTTTAAGTTGCTGATCAACTGAAAAGTGGTTAAAAAAAACAACAACAACAAAAAACAAACAAACAAAACGGATTTACGGATGTTAATGATTATTTAATAAATTGCTGTTAAGGATTTAACTGATTAACTGATCTCTGGAGCTCACAGTGTTTCTTACGGTTTGTTTTGGTCAGCTTTGTTAGATTGGAAATGTCAGTAACTGCACTCTATTTAACATTGTTTTGTTTGGCAGAGCTTTTTGTTGAGTATAGGCAGACAAGAACAGCTTATTGATTTATTGTTCTGTTCGTTCAAATTATTTCTGCTTCATTAATTATTGTTTCACTTAACTAATGTGTGGCTAAACTGTAACATCAGAGGAAAATGGTCACCATGTGAAAATGTTGAATTTGGTGCTGACAAGAGTAGAATAAGATCAAAAATATTTCAGTTGCAGTTTTCTTCAATAGTACATATTTATTTAATAAACTAGTGGAACTAATCAATAAAAATCATGGGTCTCACAGGGTTGCTTGATGATCCACTGCAAATCTGATAAATGATGTTTGTATTTTTCTTGTGTGTGTGTGTGTGTGTGTGTGTGTGTGTGTGTGTGTGTGTGTGTGTGTGTGTGTGTGTGTGTGTGCGTGTTTGCAGGGTGCCATGGCCTGCTGCAGGAAAAAAGAACGTAAAGCTGTGTCAGACGAGGAGAGCTCAGAAATGGATGCCGAACCCAGCCTTTCAGAGGAGGACGCCCCCGGATCGCTCAACATCACGGACGAAATGAAACGCATGCTCAACCAGCTGTAAGTAACACCTCACACACACACACACACACACACACACACACACACACACATACACAGAGAGAGAGAGAGAGAGAGAGAAGTCCTCTCTGCCTTGAATGAACCTGAATAAGCTCTGCAGTTCCTCCAGTACAGTGGGTTTCCTGCAACACTGCTTTACTTAGAGTCACACTGTTTCTTTATCTCCCTCTAGTGTTCAGAAGGGGGGTTGCAGTTAAACTACAGTATGCTGATTCAGCAAATGCCAGCAGATATAAATACTGTGGGCATTAATTTGCTTTGCTAAAGTCACAGCAGTTACTTTTTGAATGGCTTCTAATGGTTTTTGGAGACACTGTCCAGAATTTGTAAAAAAAATTCTGCTTTTATACCTTTCACATTTTATAAATATACATGTGGACTGTTTGCACTGTTCTCACGTAAATTTTAGTATTGTTAGAATCTTTCTTCTCTCTTCTTCTTCTATCTTATTTTATTGCCAATTTTTCCTTATATATTATCCTTTTTTCTATCCCTAACACATCTCTGCTGCTGTGAGACTGAAATATGCCCATGAGAATAAATAAACTGCTACCTACCTTCTTTACTAATCACTAACCCCTGAAATATTTTCAAAAGAAGATTTTCAGTTTGTCCTGTCTTCCATAACCTCTTTCCTTACTGTCTGTTTGTCTGCTTTGTGAGCGCATCTTTCTTTTTGCTTGTGACCTCTGCTCGATCTGGTGGCTGTTATACTTGTCCTTCCTCTCCTCCCTCTCTTCTTTCCGTTCCCTGTCCTTGTCCCACACAGACATTGCTCAGATAACTCCTTTGTTGCCAGGCGCGAGACGTTTGAAATCGACGATGACTGCGACAGTCTGACGTGGGAGGAGAACGAGGAGACCCTGCTACTGTGGGAGGACTTCACAAACTACAACGTGCCGTGCACCATCGCTGCAACCACCTGCACAAACGCCACCATGTCTGATGGCAATGGTGAAGTCGCTGATCCAGTGAGTCCTGTCTGCATTGATGGTCCTCTGTACAGTATATGCTTTTTGAACTCATGCGGGGCAGTGTGTAGATCATTGCTATGGGTGCTGTGTCAGACATTTACTCATGCATGATGAATGAGGCCTCTGTCTGTGCTCTCTAAGGACTCCCAGGATGGAAGTCTTGGCAGCCTCATTGATGAAACAGAGTCACTATTTAAGACCAGGGAGCAGGAGTACCAGGAGACCATCGGACAGATCGAGGTACACAATCTGTGTGTGGTTTGTGTGTGAGAGAGAAAGACAGAGCAAGATGAACGCAAATTAAAAACATGACACAACAAGAGACATTAGCTGTGTCCCAAATCCAATATGACTTACTGTTTTTAGTATGTAATGAGTTCAAGAGATGAAAAATAATGTACAGTCAAAGCAGACAGTATTAGAGTGTACTCTTAAAAGACAATGTGAACCCCACAATTAGAGCCAGACAGATATATCAGTCAGTCAATATTATCGGCTCGATATTGGCTGAGCACAGCTTTATTGGTCTCTATCAGCATATATTTAGTCAGTTTTTTAAGCATACTGCATAATACATAATACAATATAATGTAGATTGTTTTTATTTAGTTATTTTTTACATTTATTTAGTTTTGTAGGCAGCATTTTATGTATATTTGATCATTTTTCCCAATTCAAGCTGTTCTGTTTGTGTTTTTATTTATTATTTATACTTTTTCATTTGATCTTTACAATTTTAAGTATTGTATCATTTCCTGTTAATATAAGCTATGAGTATAATGTTTTTTTTGGATTTTTGTAATAGTAAATATTTAGTATTTTGTACAAACTTTATAGAATTATGAAGAACAGAAGTGTGTCGTGTGGATGTGGGACAAATGTAGTCGAGAAAGTGCTTCATCTTTTGAATTATTTCTCTTAAGGACATGAGTATGAAAATGATTAAGAATGGACTGATATTTTTTGAAGTGCAGGAAGAGTTTCTTTTAAATTTTTTTCTTACACCAGATTTAAATGTTGTTTCAACCTTTTCTTGAGGTGCACAGAGCTGCTGTGGTGCACCTGGTTTATTTAGACACTGACAGGTGACAGTAGTTGGTCATATGTTTGGTTAGTAACCACTGGTTCAAGAACAGAGTTGCTAGAATACATATAATTTCTAATGTGCAATTTTGTTGATATTGTGAAAATGACTGTTCATATGAACAACATATGAAATGTGAAATTGTACACTATTTTAAATTCTGTATGCACTTTACCTTTTTTGAGAGTTTTATAATTGAACAAGTTGTACCAATTCGACACAGTGATATTATTTTGAGATATTACGCGACAGAGGACTGAGCAGAAGTACGTCTTCATGAGAACAAGAGAATAAGAATGGAGGTTGAAGCAATCGCAGTTTGGTTAGGTTTAGGACAACATAATGTTTTTGGTTGGGTTTGGATAAATAAATAACAGTAAGCAAAGGACAAACATAGTATAAAGAGCGACAAAGTCTGCGTCAAGACGACAACAGGTGGATACAGGGGACATTGGGCTTTCACAGAGGGGACTAGGGTTTGTTTTCTTGTGCGAGCATTTTTTCACCCAAATCATGATTTCTCTCTCTCCTCTGCTATTCTTAAATATCCCACGATTGTCAGCAGAAATATCTTCTGTGCCTAGAACCAATCATATTATTATTTGCTGCATACTAATTAGGTCGAGTTAACGTTCCCTTGCCCTGGAACACAACACAACCATAGCTCTCTTAGCTTTGTTAAAAAGTAAAAAATCATAAGGTCAGTCCTCTCCCCATCCTAGTCATCTTCCTGCAGTCCCTTTCATCTGCACTCTGTATAATCCGTTTTCCTTCTTTTAGATGGAATTGGCCACAGCAAAGAGCGACATGAATCGACATCTGCACGAGTACATGGAGATGTGCAGCATGAAGAGAGGCCTGGACGTGCAGATGGAAACTTGCCGACGGATGATTAAAGGAGGCAGGAACTCTCCCTCTTTCAGCTCCGTGGCCAGCAGCGACTCAGGGAACACGGACGAGATCCAGGACGAGATTTCGGACAAGGACGCAGAGGCCGAAGTGCCAGTTAGTTGATGGCTGTATAACCGGGCTTTGTCCCATCTCCTCCTGACCGCCACTCGTTCTCACAGGGGTTAAATGTGTATAGAGCTCCACTCTGCTAGAGAGGTGGAACTACCTAAATCTGGGCCTGTTTGACCTAAAAAAGTTCTCATGGTCGTGCTCACCAATGCAGGCCCAGAACTGGTGCTTTTATACAATTTCTGTTGTTTAGAAAGTGGTGGGGCCGGGAGGTGTCTGCTTCACAAAGAGAAAGGGTGCAAATAAGAGTCCGAGCTGTGCTCTCTTCCTCACTGCTGCCTCGCTGGATCCTCGTCCAGAGCTTCACATCATTTTAAGGGAGAGAAAAAGAAATTCTCAAATGTTTTAAACTGGCTGACAAGTGTTTTGTATAAATTCTTACCCTATTAAAGTCCTTTTTTTCTAAAGGAATTGAAAATAGTACATATTGTGCTCCTCCACATAATATTCACATATAAATACATTCATCTTTACATATACTTTTTAATATTTCATTTAAATCGAAAAATATCTGAGCCCCTCAATTGGAACACTGTTTTGTTTTTGGCATGATTTACACTGGCCCAGATGGGGTGTTTGTTTGCGGTCCAAATTAAAGTGTTTTGGGGGTTTAAGTGTCTTCTGCCAAGGAGACAAAACAAGAAGTGGAGACGGATGGTGTTGGAGTTCTGGTGGTTTCTGAGGGAACTCTGCAGGGTTGCCAAAGATGACAGAGGAAAGGAGCACAGCCTTTTGATGCATCAGTGCACTACTAAAGTTCTATGCAATTTAGCTGGCCTTATTTTGGACTGGCTTTCCACCCTTCCTCGTTTCCCTTAAAACCAATACAATTAGCCTTTTAAGCAAAGCAGGTGTTTTCTATGTATCATTTTGGGAACTCTCTTTTTTTGCTCGTGCGTTTGAGTGTTTTTTCGTGGACATCAACAGTAAAAACTGGAACAGTGCCCCCTCGAGAAGGGACTATCTTCATTCATGACTATAATCAACATCTGCTGGACGCTACATGCTGCTGAAACAGGCAGTGCATTGTTCTGGTTCTGATTAGGAATGCACCGATTTATCAGCTGAACACTGGCATCAGTCAATATTCATCTTGTTGATCTGCAAATAAGATGACATTCAAGGATGGCAGTGGCCGATGTTTATCTGTTGCGTTGCACAAATTTTGCACTCACTAAATGTTGTGTTGGTTATTTGTGGTCGGCTTGGACAGCTGTAGCTATCATATCCAGCTGCTGAAGCCACTTGCTGGACACAGTTCTGGTATGACTTAAGAGGGCAACGGGTGCCATGCCGTTACTTTCCAGCATTACTTGTGTGAAATTCATATTTAGATTATGAATGCTGGAGTTATGGCCAAAAAATGTTGTAGTGTTTGTAAGGTCATCATGACCTTGACCTTTGACCTCCAAAATCTAAGTAGTTCATCCTTGAGTCCAAGTGGATACTTGTACCAAATTTGATAAAGTTCCCTTCAAGCATTCCTGAGTTATTGTGTTTACGTGAGCAGGATGAATGTGAGATTACAGTAACATCTGAGCTCTGACCAGTGGACATTTGTGCCAAGTTTGAAGAAAGTCCCTTATGGTGTTCTTGAGATACTGCATTCATAAACATGGGGCAGACATGACGTCACAGCGACTGTGACCTTTGACAACTAAAATCTAATCATTTCATTCTTGAGTCCAAGTGGTCGTTTGTGCCAAGTTTGAAGAAGTTCCCTCAAGGTGTTCTTGAGATATCAAGTTCACAAGAATGTCATGACCTGAAAACACAATGCCTGTCCTCACAGAGGACCTTTAGCATTCAGTCATGAATGTGCACAAAGAAATGTGGCTGATCGGTCCAGTAGTACGCTAGATTAGCTGTGGATAAGCTGCAGGTCATTCAAGCATGCAAGCACACACGCAAGCATTCGCACGATCCCCTCCAGGTCCATGCCTGGTGGAGATGGCCACAAAAACATCTGCATCAGCAATTTCTTAAACACTGCATCGTCCTAGAATTTCATTATCGGTGCATCCCTAATTCTGATGTACTTTATTGAGGAAACATTGTTCTCGTATTGTGTGGTTTAGTTTGTGCACATCATGTTATGTGTAACATATCATTTTAAATGGTCCAATAGTTTCTATAAAGGAATCAAATTTACGTTGTCAAAGCTAAACAATGCCCTCCAGCATCATAAGCAAAACCAAAGGACACATTCTGAAAAGCTTCTCTTTCATTTAATCATCATAGCTGACCATCATACATTTTTTTTTTTTAACTTTGTAGAAACTATTTCTGTGTTTATGAGTGGTTTCGTTGTGAGTATATTACCTGCTGTCCTGCAGGGGACTCTGTTCCAGCACATCCTGCTTTCTGAATCGGGGCTAAAAGTGTCAGATTGTACATAGAGGGCTGTAGGCATGTGATCGTAAACCCCAGAGGCCTTTTTGTTCATATTAGTCTTTTTGCAACAGACTTGAGATGTCTCACAACTTCGCTTTTCAGTGCTCTCTCGCTGGATTAGCGTAGAAAGTGGTCGACGCATGGGGACAGAAGTGATCTTTTTATCACCTCTTTGTATTATAATGTATGTACGGTTTGCTGGATCAAAGATTAAGTGCTACTTCTATCTTGAAGTTTTACAGAAGCAGAATGTTAAAAAAACGCAGGCCTTTTGTTATTTCAGCATGTTTGTGTGGACAAAAGGAGCTATGGGTCTTTTTATTATAACTTTATTTTTTTGAACTAAATAGCTGCAATGCAGACTGTGCGCTACGTTTTTAATCAAAACAGTGTCTATCCTAATCATTAATTAATTGTATTTGTGGCAAAAGATGTATTTTTCACTGTTTTTTAATCATTCTATGTTAACCAAAAAGTATGTTATTATCACCATATTCTGCTTTTATTAATTTTACAGGACTATTAAAGGGACAGTTCAGCCCAAAGTCAAAAAGACAGTTTTGCTCTTAACGTGTAGTGCTATTTATCCATCTAGATCAGAGGTGTCAAACAAACAGAACTGATCCACCAAAGTGTCCACTCTGGCCCACTGGATGATAATTGCAGAGAAGTCATTAATTCAAATTTTTCACTAAAAAGCACTGCTACTCCTGATTAGTCCACTAAGGGTTGTGATGTCTAATAGCAGCAGCAGGCCCTACGCTGGCTACGTTATTATAGATCCCACATGCTTACATACGTGACACAACACTAAGGCTGTTAGGCTGTTCATGCAGGAACCACCAGTGGAGAATATTTTTGTCAAAAAAGAGGCCTGTGGACACAGAGTGGCAGTTTTTCCAGGAAAAATGGACCAGTTCCAATTTCCTCACAGTGTAAATGGGAAGCCAGCGTGCTGAGTGTGTTCACAGCATCATTTAGTGCTGAAAGAATTTAATATTCAGCACCAATATCAGACTCGTGGCAAAAAATACAAGAATTTGCAAAAACAACTGAGAAGAGAGGAGATAAAGCAATTATTGGCAAGTTTGATGAAACAGCAGTCTTTTTTTTTTTAATCCATAGCTGAGTGATCATGCAGCTGTGAAACATAACTTATTGCTTGCGAAATAGCATCAGCACTAAAGCCATTGCTTCCTCTGAGGGCGAGTTTGTGAAGACATTCATGCTAAATGCTGCAGGAATGGTGTGCTCTGACAAATTAATTAATTAATGTTCAGACTGTACCTGTACTTCTTTACACTAAGAGAAAGTGGACGTGTTGTTATTTATAGGTTATTATGTAATGGTTTTACTGGTCCAGCCCACTCAAATTAGGCATATGTGGCCCATGAACTAAATTGAGTTTGACAACCCTGATCTAGATTTTTTTGGTGTGACTTGCCGAGTTTTGGGCATATTGGCTGGAGAGATATCTGCCTTCTCTCGCTTGAATATAATGGAACTAGATGGCACTCGACTTGCAGTGCTGAAAGCGCCACAAAAATACATTTGAGAAACTCAACAACGTCTCTTTCCAAAAATCATGATCTGGATACACTCAAGATAATCCACAGACCTTGTTGAGGGCAGTTTCATGCAGGACCTATTTTCTTTCAACCGAAGTACATCCACCAACCGTATCACAGTGCAAAAGCAAGCATGCATGGACTCATAGAGGTGTATTGCTTATGATGCATGCACACGCTTAAATGATGGCTCATTTCAGGTGATTCAACCACTGTTCCCATGGTGACAAAGTACATACATTATTCAACTATAACTGATCACACAATCAAATGTTTAATCAACTTTATGAATAGTTTCTTCACGTTGAGAATATTACACTCTTTCTCTTTCTCTCTCTCTTTCTCTCTCTCTCTCTCTGCTGCAAATGCAAGTTCAATCAATTTGTTGTTACTGGATCTTTTGTCTCATCCGGGGGACATTAGCTGCTTGAAAAACACTTATTACCTGTAAAAAAAAAAAAAACTGGGAAAAGATGCCTCTCACTCCATTATGTGACCTGCAAACATTCTATTAAAGAAAAAAGTGGTTGTGTGTTTTTCCGGTTTTCCGCCTACGGTTCCTACACGAAACTGCTCACAACAAGGTCTGTGGATTATCTTTAGTTACCAGGTCTTGATTTCTTTAAAGAGGCATTGCTGTTGAGTATTAATCTTTTTTCTTTTTTTTTTTTTGCACATCGAGCACCACAGGACAGGTGGCATCTAGTTGCATTTTATTCAAGAAAAGGCTGATATCTATATAACTCTGCAGCTCACACCAAAACATGAATGGATAAATAGCACGAAAGACCAGAGGAGAAATGCTGTATGTATTTTTTGGAGTGAACTGCCCCTTTAAATTTGATCCAGACATTTTGGTCACTTATTGACCAGATCAGCTCAACCATAATAAACACTAATTGATAATGTAAGAGTGAGGACGACTTACAGAGAACCTTCGTAACCTTTTATGTTTGCGTTGATGTAAAACCAGCCTGATAAGTAACAAAGAGCCATTCTTTTATTGGTACTGTACTTTGTATCGACGACATCAAGCGCTTTATTTATTGATTGATTGTACGGCTGTTGACATCCAGAAACAACATAGTTCCTTGTTGAGATTGTAGCCCACACCACTCTGACCATCACACTAACCAGCCAACCAAAGCAAAGTGTACAGTAACATGACAAAGATGTAAATCAAGCTATCGATCCTACTAACTCTGGAAAGTCTCAGTGTTTGTACATGCCTACCACACACGTGTTAGTTTGCAGACATTTACCCGACTCTTGCAAACTATGAGACGTTACGTTAAGTGTGTTATCTCCGGTTTCATCTCTTGAAGCAGGTCAAATCCCAACGATAAAACTGTAGCAACCCTCCTTAATGAATGTAGCTTGATTGGAAGCCGAGCAAAAAAAGAAGTAGCTGTTTAAATCCAGGGATATATGGTGTGCTGTCACTTATTGGAGACCTTGGTATGTTTTGCTTTACTAAACAGGTTCTTACCTGACCAACTTACAGTATGTGACCTACGGTGTATGTAAATGAGGTCCTGGTGGATGTGAATGTTTCATACTAAAAAGGGTTTTTATACGATTGGGTTTTATCAGTGTAGCACTGGGATTATATGGTTAAATCGTGTCAACGTACAGTTTTACATGTTCATCGACATACTTGTCAGATGTCATCATTATTATTGCTTGTATTTAATTTCATAAACATGATGGGGAGACAAAATGTGCAGCAATACTTGTGGCCATATTTGGGTAAAAAATCTACTGAACTGTGTTGGATACCGGCCTTTGTGTTTTCATTTGCATCCTCTTGGGTTTTATTTTAAGTGGTTGATTTGTCTGCTTTAATTTAATTGCTTTTCTCTCTTAGGTTTGTGGATTTATTATCATTTGTGTTTAAACTATTGATACAGTGTATTCACATGGGTCTGAGGGCAGATTGTTTCAACATTATGAATGTACTCAACTGATATTGGGGGTGAAATGAAATAAAATGGTGGATTGGATAAAAAAAAATCAAGGCTAATTAGCTTCCTTTTTTTATACTTTTCACTCAATATAATCTCTTACCATTTAAAGAGTCAGCTTCATGTGCTCACACAGTGATTTTTGTGTCGATAAAATATAATTTCATACCCTACTTGCATAAATAAAAGAGGTAAAAGAGATGTCAGGATTTGTGTACATAAAGAAGAAAGATCACAATATTTTGGTGGTCCTTACACTGGTTTCTGCATAGTTTATAATTCATTTAAAACATTTTATTTTTTTTAAAGCTCTACGAGGCTTTGTGCCTCATTATTTTACCAAACTTTTAACTCACTTTCTCATTTCACTATTTTTAGAAATATATTTGTTCTACCTGACTGCAGATCACCTTGTGTTTTGGGAAACATCTCCCACCTTGTTTTGAAAAGTATTAAGTAATTTAAGTTAATTATTATTAGGATTAATATGGACCATCTATGCTGTAGTCAAGTTTATTTATATTTAGAGATTATTTGGGGTATGTGTTTCTGTAAACAATACTGTTTTTAGTCCGCAGAGTTAGTATCTTAGTCATTGTGATCTATTATTTTATATATTTTTATTAAAAATGTTTTAGTGTTTTGACAGTATTGTGTTTTTAAATTCTTTTTTTTAAAAAATATTTATATATATTTCAGACACTCCTCCGTACCACTAGAGGGAGCTTATGTACCATCAGTGATACACGTACCACAGTTTGAGAATCAAGGACTTGCAGAATCTTTTTTTCATCACATTGGTCAAAATGGTCTTCCATATATTCTGCTCCACTTACAACAGTAACTGTTTTTGGTTAAAGGGAAACAATTTAGCTTATTTAGTTTTCACTAATTTGCTACCACTAGAGCTCCTCCTGTCACAGATTCCACACAAGGTTTAAGTGTTTTTCTGTTAATATGAATAGAATTTGTTCAAATGAATTGTGAAAACCAATACATATGAAAAGACAGTTTTTTTTAAACATGGTACTCAACTATTTATTATGCAAACTGATGAAAACAAACAACAAATTTTTGAAACACATAAAACAGATTAACAGTATTAACAGATTAAGATTTCCCCAGATAACAATGTTGAACATGTCAAAAAATAACCTTGACCTTTCCCCTAACAACGTTTCTTCTCCTCTCTATCTGTGCTTCATTTTCATCCCTCTAACTCGAGGAACGCAATTCTTTTGGCCACGGCCTCCTCGCTGAATTTCTCTTGCAGCTGCTGTCGGACGATAGGATCAGCCGAGTGCAGAAGATCGTCATCGCAGTGTTTCCAAAACGGTCCTGAAAAGGAGTTGGGATTCATGAGCAGATTCAGAGCATCAGCGAAGTCCCCGCTGGTCTTCAACAGCGCTTTGGTCACACTGACCAAGTCCTGCAACAGAAATAGTCAGGAGAGGTTAAAAATGATATAATACGACCAAAGAATAAAGAGAATAAAACTGTAGCATATTAAAGATCAGTGTCCTGTGCTTTGAGCTGCAGAGGGTCCATAAATTCCCAAAAATTTTCCAAGGGAAGTTAAAGGACCAGTGTGTAGGATTTAGTGGCAGCAGCGAACTTGCAGATTGCAAACACTTTGCCTCTCCTCCCCTTCCAAGTTGGCCACAAAAAACATGAAAGGCTGTATCTAGAGCCAGTGTTTGCTCTGTTCGTTCTGGGCTACTGTTGAAACATGGCAGTGCAACATGGCGACCTCAGTGGAAGAGGACCTACGCCCTCACTGTAAATCTAACACACTGGACCTATAAGTTCAGGAATTTTGGAAATTTTGCAACAATTTCAATTAAAAAGATCATATCTTCTACTTATTTGGGGGGAAACTACACATGAAAAAGTAATACTAGATCTTATAGCATGTTTTGGTTAAAAGTAGGGCTGCAATTAATGATTACTTTCACTCTCGATTCATCTGTTGATCATTTTCTTGATTAATCAATTACTTAATCCTGTCAGAATCTTGTCAGTTGAGAAATAGGTCCAAACAAAAACACAACAGCAGTTGTTTGCATATCGATTATTTTCATTATCGAGCAATCTGTTGATCATTTTCTCCATTAATCAATTAGTTGTTTGTTCCATATCATGAGTGTTTCCGAAAGTCCAAGATGGCGATCTTGAAATGTCTTGTTTTGTTTACAACACAAAGATTTTCAGTTTACTGTCAGAGAGGAGTAGAGAAAAAAGAAAACATTCACATTTACGAAGCTGAAATCAGAGAATTTTAACATTTTTTCATTAAAATATTACTCAAGCCGATTAATCAATTATCAAAATAGTTGGTGATTAATTTAATTGAATGATCATTACAGCTCTAGTTAAAAGTATTCCAGTTTAAATGAACTGTAACCATGCACTGCATTCATCAACACTCCTCCATCACATGTGCAGTAGAGCTGCAACAATTACTCAATTTACCACCACTTACTTTTTTTTTTTTAAATCAATCGATCGTTTTGAGCCATTTTAGGAAAAAAATTATCAGCTTCTAAAATATGAATATTGTCTAGCTTATTTACTCCTCTATCAATAATGTTGCTGCTGGCTTTGATTTCTTCTATAAAAACAAAATCAGTAACAATCTTGCACATGCACAGTGAATTCTTCTGTTACATGTGCAGCCCACACTACTGTCAAGACTCCCATAAATTCCTATTAATTCCCATTGAAAAGTTCCAGCTTGAATATTCACATAATTTTGCAACTCTAGTCCTGTTGCTCGTTAGGATGCTGATTGTCTACCAAGAACAAAACGACATCAACTCTCAATCACACTGCAACAAAAAGGTTCATCTCCTGCACCACAATGTTCACCTGGTTTGTCTCCTTCATCAGTTCTTTGATTTGCTGCATGTCCTCTTCCAGCTGGACCTGAGTCAATGAGAAATCAGCGTCTTTGTTCACTGTTGGCTGTGGTTTGACTGGAGCTGCTGTACTGTCACCAAGGACAGACTGAGAGTCTTCCTCCTCTTGAGATTCACCGTCGAATATGAACAGGTGGGCCTTGGAGGTCACACTGACGGCTGCAGGCTCAGTGGCTGCAGGCTGAGGGCAGCTTGTCTCTGGTAGGCAGTTTCTATTGGGGGCCTGAGTCTCCTGGACGTCCTCCTGGAGGACAGGTCCAGGTTCAGAGGTGGACTGTGCGGACGCACCTGCGGCTGGAGCTGGGATGAGTGGTTCTTTCTGTGTCACGGTTTCTGTTGGGCTTTGGAGACCTGCAGCTTCGTCCTCATCAGACTGAGAGACAGGAACAACAGTTTAAATATTTAAAGATCAACTCAGGATTTTGTGAAAATAGGACAAAACAAAAAAGGAAGCAAGAGATAATAGCAACTAGAGCTGAAGTCAGTTTTTTGTTGGTTCAGAAATAATCTGAAACCTTTTGATAATCAATTAAATTAAGCACAAATAATAACATTCCCAGCTTTTAAAATATCAGAATTTACTGTTTTACAAACCAAACAATTAATTGAGAAAATAGTCTGGAGATTAATCAATTATGAAAATAATTGTTACAGTAGCTGTAGTCCAAATAGCAACTAAATTCATTTAATGATAAAACTAATTATAAGTAGAATCCATCACCAACACAAAACTTTTTTTTTACGTTGATTAAACTTATAAAACAAACACAATAACACTAAATAATTCTTTCATTCCAGACTTTTCATTCAGACCTTCAATCACATTCAAGAGTACACTGAAAGTGCTTCCATCATTAATACTCTATTAAGCATCAATTTAACAAATAAAACTGATGCTTTGAAACAGCAGACACCAGGTAATCAGTTGACACACTTTGTCACAACAAAATTAGACCATTTCAATGTTGATGAATATGGTTCATAAAAAGATTTTCTTTTGGAAGACTGTTTTTTATTTTAATTTGTGTTTCTCAACCTTTTTAAATATATAAATGCTATACCTGTTTTCTCTGAAGTACGTCTTCTATAATACTTCATATGAGATAAAGTGTACATAGACATACACACCAGCACCTGTTTTAAAAAAGCAACCATCTGTTCCATTCTCTAGAATATTTATTTTTCAACGAGACACTGATCATTACAGACTTTAAAGCACATCACGGTTTGGCTCCCCAGCATATTCCTGGGGTCACATTTAAAGGCCCACTGAAAATGCTTGTGTTTTCTCAGGTTCATGATTAGTTCCTGGATGTGGCCTCTACTGTCTTTGAGTGGGTGGGTGCTTGAATGCATTTTAAAATAACGTTGCCCTGCTTTGCCTTGCAGTAATAAGTGTGATATTTTGAAATCTGTGCAGTTTCTTACCTCACTTTCATCTTCAAACTCCTTCGTTGCCAACTCTAGAATCCCCAGCTTTCTCTTTTCTTTTTTCTTCTCTCCTCTCTGTGGCACTGAAACAGATTCTGTTTCTGCAAAACAAAAACATTTGATAAAATCTCTGAGGTATAAAATCTTGTAGAGATATTAAACTGCCATCTTTGTTTGTTATGACAAACCTGCATGTGTTGTTTCAGAGACAGTAGCTTGTCCACTTTCCTCCTGCTGACTCTCTGACACTGCTGCTGCGCTCTTTCCTCTGGCCCTCTTAGACGGCGATTGGTCGACTGTTTTGTCGCTCCGAAGAGCAGATTTATCAGACTTAACTTTAGCTGTCTTTGAAGTTTGGGGAGATGACGATGGTTGCTCGGCAGAATATGACGACGATCTGAGTTTTTTGCCATAAGGTTGAGGCGACAATGACTCCTCGAGCTGAAGGTGCCTGCGCGTTAATCGACGCGGTGTTTGGTTCAGCCTGGGGGAGGCCCTCTGCTTCTCTCTTGGCATCTTCTGAGAGGAGGTACTGGGCAGGGACTGAGCTGCAGGAGAGTCCTCTGGCATGCTTTCTTGTGGAGTGATGATTGTTTGTGATTCATCCATTTCTGTGCTCTCAGCTGGAATAGGATGAGCATCTGTCGGTGAGTCCAAACCAGGTCCCTCAGGCTGGGAGGAGTTAGATGCTTCAGCTTCTACAGTCTCTACTTGTGTGCTTTCATCTGGTTGTTTTTCTGTCAGTGGGCTCACATGTTGCTCTTCATCTTTGGGACAGACGGACGTTTGAGCTTCTACAGTTTCTGGTTGTGAGCTTTCAGCTGGTATGGACTGGACGTCAATCTGTGGAGACACCAAATTGGCTTATTAAATCACATACAAAACTAATAAATAATGTGTCACAATAATGACTTACTTTAAAGGAATTTGGATTATTTATTTTTTTAAAAATCTATATCAGTTTAAGTGTAAACTACACTGCCTGGCCAAAAAAAAAGTCGCCACCAAAAAAAAGTCATACACTCTAATATTTCGTTGGACCGCCTTAGCTTTGATTACGGCACGCATTCACTGTGGCATTGTTTCGATAAGCTTCTGCAATGTCACAAGATTTATTTCCATCCAGTGTTGCATTAATTTTTCACCAAGATCTTGCATTGATGATGGTAGAGTCTGACTGCTGCGCACAGCCTTCTCCAGCACATCCCAAAGATTCTCAATGGGGTTAAGGTCTGGACTCTGTGGTGGCCAATCCATGTGTGAAAATGATGTCTCACGCTCCCTGAACCAGTCTTTCATAATTTGAGCCCGATGAATCCTGGCATGATGGGTGCATCACTTCATCTGCCTCTCTTCTTACCCTGATGCGCCCATCACTCTGGAACAGGGTAAATCTGGACTCAGACCACATGACCTTCTTCCATTGCTCCTGAGTCCAATCTTTATGCTCCCTAGCAAATTGAAGCCTTTTTTTTTTCCAGTTAGCCTCACTGATTAGTGGTTTTCTTAAGGCTACACAGCTGTTCAGTCCCAATCCCTTGAGTTCCCTTCGCATTGTGCATGTGGAAATGCTCTTACTTTCACTATTAAACATAGCCCTGAGTTCTACTGTTGTTTTTCTTCGATTTGATCTCACCAAACGTTTAAGTGATCGCCGATCACGATCATTCAGGATTTTTTTCCGGCCACATTTCTTCCTCGAAGATGATGGGTCCCCACTATCCTTCCAGTTTTTAATAATGCGTTGGACAGTTCTTAACCCAATTTTAGTAGTTTCTGCAATCTCCTTAGATGTTTTCTCTGCTTTATGCATGCCAATGATTTGGCCCTTCTTAAACAGACTAACATCTTTTCCATGACCACGGGATGTGTCTTTCGACATGGTTGTTTAGGAAATGAGAAGCAACTCATTGCACCAGTTGGGGTTAAATAACTTGTTGCCAGCTGAAAGATAATCGCCCAGGCAGTAATTATCCAATAGGAGGCTTGTACCTATTTGCTTAGTTAAATCCAGGTGGCGACATTTTTTTTTGGCCAGGCAGTGTATATACAGGGTACACCCAGGATTTTTCAACTTAAATTTAAGACTTTTTAAGACTTTTTAAGACCACTTCCAATGAAATTTAAGACCAACCTCGCACCTATTCTGGCATGCATATGAATGAAATAATGCAATATAATGCTGTCAGAATTTTAAAAACAAAAACGTTATTTCATAAACAATATTTAAAACTAGGGCTGTCAAACGATTAAAAAAATTAACTTGATTAATCGCAATACTACTCTGTGATTAATCGCAATTAAAATACTACATATTAAATATACTAATATTACTTGTATTTTCTTCTATTCTGTCTTATATAGTATTGAAGGATGCAATACAGTTAATCCATTACAATTTAAGGATGCAATTTTACAGATTGGTAAAAAATAATAACACATCATAGTTTTTCACATCAGCACTACATTTTGATTAGTATATTAAATAAATGCCAATGTATCTGTCTGCACACCTCAACTTTCACAAACAAGTCACATCCATACAGTCTATGGTCACGACACTGAATGAAGAATATTGTCCCCCTGAAGTTGCCGTACATCTGACAGGTCACCGTCCGTAACAGGAAACACTTGCGGAGTTACAACTAGTCTGATTGTCACTGTCACCGACACTGTCAAACCAAGAGTTTAACACTGTTTTACACTCTCGTCTGTGATCAAACCACCGATTGCAGCGAGTTTTACCCAATCACGGGCAGAGTCAGACGGCTCTTCACCGGGCAGCGGGTGAGATGAAGCTGCATTCAAGACGGAAATACGAGACAAACCCCGTCCAGCACTGATTCAAAACAGGACGCGCTATTTAATCCTCAAATACGGGACGATTCTGTATTTCAGCGGACGGGTGAAAACTCCAGTGGCGACATAGACCACAGACTGTACACACAGACAGACTCTACCTAAGTCATGTGACGCGATTAATCGTGCGTTATTTTTTTTAACGCGTTATTGTTTCCAGATTAATCTCATGCGTTAACGCATTAACTTTGATAGCCCTACATAAAACACGATAACTGCATTAGGCAAGTGTGAGGAGTGTGTGTGTGTGCGCGCATGTGCGCAATACAAATTGATTCTTAAGTTCTGAATATTAGGCCTGGATGCTAATACATTAGCAATATATATCCTGGATGGCAACAAGAAAACAGCTCGATAAAACGTTGGATAATTTGACATGTAAATGCACAGCATGGGAGCACAGAGCCCCAGCTCATCACCAACCTGTAACATCCCTTGACAACGGAGCGTGCTAAGAGTGACACGTGAACAGCCAATCATCTAACAGACAGTCTCACGTGTGCTCTCTGCCTGGCTCATTGAAACAGCCTATCATATCTCTGGAAGCTATGAGTGACAGGCAAACAGCTTTGGGTTGTGGAGCCAGCAAGCGGACAGATTTATCCTGCGTTTGAATAACATATCGAAAATATCTGTTTGACAGCTCATGGCGCTGTATAATGTAAGTAAGAAAGGGGAAAAATTAAGACCTTTCAGAACTAAATTTAAGACTTGTGAACAAAATTCAATACCTTTTCAAGGCCTTAATTTATGATTATTAAATTTAAGACTTTTTCAAGTTTTTAAGACCCCGCGGGTACCCTGTATATAAAGAATATTTTCACCACTTCACGTTGCCGTCAGAACGCCTTTTCTGAAATAAAACCACAGGTATATGAGCCAAATATCACTCTCTCTCTCTCAACCAGACTCTTTTAGCAAAGACAGTAATTTTACCTCACAGGACACAGAGCCTGCCAGTCACCCACTGCCTTGATCAGCTAGCAGGGGGTGTGTTGACCGTCGTCTACACTGACTGTGATTAAGTACCTCATACAAACCCATTTCAAATAATCAGAACTATTCCTTTAACTGTGGTGTTTGTTGGGAGCAGTGGGCTCTGGTTAGTACCTGTGTGAGGTCCGTTTCGGTTGAATGTGTCTGAGGAGGAGCTGCACCTTCTGCACTGGCAGGTTTTTCAGCCTCTGTCTTTTGATTTTCTTCCACCTGCGAACAGTCACATCACATGAGAAACTTTAGAACATCATGTCTATATACTTAATGTCTTTGTTTACCCTTTATTTAGAATTACATAATCACAGCAGATCACAGTCATCTTTAGTTAAATACTTTACAGACTGATCCAGAGAGTGTTTTTTCACTTGAGTTAACAAAAAATATGTGTACATACATATAAATTACATAAACAAATTTAAACAAAAGATATATTTAATAAAAATGTCAGAAATAATATTGAACCAGTCCTCAATAGATGGGGGTTCTGGCTTAAGTAATTTCCTCATAATTGCTTTTCTAACAGCTACACTCAGACTTCCAAGCAAGTATTTTTTGTATTTGTCACCATCCAGTGGAAGTATCTTTAAGTGCACACCCCGACACCTCTGTGATGTCAGCCAGGGTTTGTTTGTTTTTTATACTGAAACCGTTTTCTCCATTTCACAATGTAATAATGTTGGACAAACCACAATTTCCACACAGTCAGAGAAAGTAAAAGTGTGCGTCCTGCTCAGAGTTCAGTGATAAATTCCCAGCTCACCACGGAGCGTCTCTCCTGACGGGTTGCTGACAGCGCAATCAGCTGCCAACAGCCCTGCCTCATGCCGTCCGGTGTCACACTGCCCTCCATTTCTATTATCCTTCTCCACTTGTGGTCATTTTGAGACTTGGTTTTGAACGTTTACAGCCTGACGTGCTGTTGCTCATGCACTGCTCCGTGCACAATAACAGCTAAAAAAAACAAAAGTGTAGAGATCTGACTGACAACAGGCGAGTCGATTTTGGGCCTTGACTCACCAATTTTTTGGGGAAGCCTGATTATTTTAATGATGGTCAGTGTGACGCTGATGTAATCTTGCAATATTAACATTACTTGGACTTTTTTTTACCATAGAGGGGAATTTTGAAATCTTGAAAGTCCTCGTCTGAAACACAGAGACAACCTGGATGACCTGCAGATAACTTGTCCAATAAATGATTCATATCACATTAATAATTGCTAACAACATTGTTTTCCTTGTATTATTTGTATTTATTTGTATATTGATGGCTGTTTCTCTGTTAGAACTGTACTATACTGAAAGGTGACTCATGTAATTGTTGCACTTAAGAGAAGGGAAGGGGACAGAAAAGCACATTGTAATATTGTAGTACATTACACCACCAAAACAACTTATGTCAATATGACCAGAGTTGAATAACCACCTCTCTTGACACTGTGAACATTAAAAGCTTACAAATGTTGGATGTACTGCAGGACTTCTGTATTGACTTGGATTACACTGGACTTTTGTACTGTACTTGAAAACTCTGCCTCTTAATGTTGAAAAAAACGTGTGATACAGAGAAAATTTTAAACCAAATTTACCTGGCTAATTACCTTGGTCTCTCTCTCTGCTGCCTCTGCTGCTTCGTCCTCTGTTGTTGACACCTCCTCGACCTCTGACTGTCTTTTTGCCAGTCTCGCTCTGTATCGGTATTTCATCGACTGCCAGCTGTGGCTGGTCACACGCTGCTTCGCCATTTCCTGCCAAAGCCGATTTCCCCCGACCTCTGTCTTGTGCTTGTTGACATAACTCAAAATGGCAGCGTCATCTTCATTTGTGTAGGGAACCCGGCCTGCTTACAGTGAAACAATGACAGGGGGTTTATACAGAGTTAAAAAAAAATCCCATTTTAATAATAAATGGTACAGCTAATACCAAACCAGAGCAGACTTTTTAAATTAACACGATTTTAACAGCTATTTTTTTTCCTTCTGAGGGTTGCTCAAATCTACATTAATACAGAATCAATATGGCTAAATGTGAGAATCTTTGATTACACTCCTTACACAAAATAAAGTTAGATCTGACCATCATACCTCCTGAGTGTACAGGCGAGTTCTCCTTGTTACTGCTGAATCTGGGAGATTGTCTTGGGACCACTTCAGGATTTAACCTGTAGTCCTCCAAGTTTAGCTGTTCGCCCTTGTCAATACAGTCATGAATGTACTGTGTGGACACGTACCTGAGAGGGAAACAGACAGTGATTTGACTTCTTTTTAATGTCAGTGGCACAGTAACAACATCTGCTAAATTAAATTATGTAGGTGATCACGTACATATCCATGACGATGCTTGAACTGACTGTGCTGAAGCTTAAAAGGGTTCTGTCATTAGAAAGGAAGCAGAAAACTTAATATAGTCAGTAAATTTCCCTTTTACTCCCTTGTTATAGGGTTTTTTTTT
>JAJHUR010084984.1:0-18234 GCA_027495735.1 Lutjanus campechanus
GGTGCTAATTGTTCTTTTTCATTTTATTACTCCGTTTTAAATTTAACCTTGTCTGGGATATTATTTTCTTTGTTATTCACTGCAAAGGGAATCTTGCACTGAGGGTACAATTTGTATTAGATTAGTGTAATATGTAATTTATGAGGAAATAAAAAATAACATGTTCAGTTGATTCAGGGGACACGGCTATCTCTGAGGGCTGAGGTGTGAATCCAAGTCGACAGAATGTCTCCACAGAAACCAATTTAATCATAAAGAAATAAAAGTAATATGTTGAAGTCCTTTCAGACTTCTATGTGGTGGGTTTGGGCGTACATAGGTCAAACATTAGTTGGTGTGTTTGCTGCAAAAGTAGTTTATTTCTTTTCTTAAAAGGCTGCATGGAGTCCTTCATATTCCACAGGAGCCGACCTGAAAAAATATCCAGGTAGCTGTAACACTTTAAACTTTAATCCCATTTAGTGTTTATGTACTTTCTCATTGGGCTAGAAACTATCCATGTGTGCACAAACTGTCCATGTGTGTGTGTGTGTGTAGCAGGGGAGAGTAGCCAAGGGTCTGGCGGGTCACAAAGGCGGCTTTGTAAAGGAAGTTAATGAGTGTTTTGTGAATGTCTCTCGATGCTCTGCAGCTCTGCAACACCTCTGCAGCGCATCAGCTTTAAGTGTGTGTACGAGTGTGCACTTGTGTGTGTGCATGTACAGTATGTGTGAGTATTTATAACTATTTATATCTTCTTTTAAGCAGTGATTTATAATGTTTGTTCACTGTTTAATTTTTTGTGGTTTCGGGGGTGTGTGGGTGGCGGGTTTTCAAGCTGATTTTGTTTTCAGTATATATGCTGAGGGTAAAACACTATGGAAAGTTTAACAACGCAGATTCAACCAACGCGCACACAGTTCCTTTCATGCCGCACATCTCCTCTCCTCTCCTCCTGTGGTCAAGTACCTTGCAGTTATTAGAGCTTATTTGTTCAAGTGGTGAGGAAATATTAAATATCACAAGTTCTCTGCTGAGACTGGGCAGTGATTATCAACAGATGTCTGCCAGTTGGGCAAAGTGCATTTAAGTGTGTGTATGTGCACGCATGTGTTTGTGTGTGTGTCTGTGTGTGTGGTGGCACATTGGACAGCGAACCAGCAGCATGAAAGTGGAGAGGTTGTGTCATCATGAAGCTGATTGAAGGTTCCCACTACATCTGTACTTATAAGAAGAGAGAAAGAGGAGGAATAAATGAGATGGAAAGTTTGGAGCAAAGAGGCTCTGAGTGACGGCCATCAGACACCCCAGGTGACCAATAGTTCTAGTTTAGGATCAGTCTGAAGTTAACAGCTCCATTTTTTCCACTTTGGACATTATCTTAACCTTCTTCAGATGAGTAATGTGAACCGTCTGTCAGGGTGACCTGGACCCTTCACCTCCAGAAAAGACAGACAAATATTTCTGGACACATAAAGATTAAATTATGTCCCATGTAACAGCTCGTATCTTGTCTTAAATTTGTGTCTTTTTAAATTAAACTTTTAAAAACATTAACATTAATTCATTATCACTCTGCTGAGCCAAATCATTTCAAACATTGTAGGCAGTGTGCACAGTATTATCTTATTCCCCAACTACACAAATATTTAAATAAGGACATTTTAAACTATAAAATGTAGAATTTCCATTAATTGAATGACATCAATCATCCAAAGAAGCATCATTAAAATAGTGTAATCAACAAAATAAATCTCATCTTACATTCTTCTCTCTCTTAAGTTCAAATGTCGTCATCTCAAAAGTTATAAAAATTGAATTTCATCTTATAATATCTTGAAAAGCGCCAATCATTGAATCATCAAGCTTTATTTCTTTTCTTTTCTTTCTTTTAAAAAAAAATCAGGTTAAACTGTGTCCCTCCACTGGCAGATAACATCCGTGATGTGTTTAAAGATGAGCGTTTTCTTACACAGCCTCCTGCTCTTCTCAGTTGAGGAGGTTGAGGTTGTTGGCTTGTCTGCGTGGGGGGTCAGAGGTCAGCGGGGCTCAGAGGAATGCGTGGTGAATGACAGGAAGATCCCCAACACCTTCTCCACACGTTCCACCCAAAACACTGACCTCTCTTGTCCCCCGTGGGTGCTCACCCACCGCAGGCATTAGCCACTTAAAAGAAACTCTACACCAGAAGAAGCACACAGCACCATGTGCCAAATTACGTTAAGAGGTGACACCGGCCCAAACATGTGTCGATCCGCCGCCCTCCTTCTCTCCCTCTTCCCCCTTTCTTTTATCTCGTGGAGGGATTATTATGCATGCTAATCCTGGTTAACTCAATTACAGGTTCAAAGATGGACAAATTGGCACCAGACACTCTTTAGTGAAACAGATACGACATCATCAGTGCAAGTGCAGAAAGACATGCAACCTGCCGGAAATAATCCAGTGAAATCAAATAAAGTCATTAATTAAAGCTGCTCTAATCAATATTTTTGATTGATTAAATTATTCGGTGTAATATGAAAAATGTCACTTGTAGAAATGAACCCAGAATGAATTATCACCCAACTCTGCAGTTCCTCCAGCCGTACGGAGCATTTTAGCGTCTTTCGGCTCACTGTTGGTGGTTGGTAGTTTTAAGTCTTTATCGTTTTATAGGAAAATGTTGATACTCATAATAGCCTCATCTTTTCAGTATGCTTTGCATTTCCTGCATTACATTATAGACTTGCTAACAAGGGGACAGCAGAGGAGTCATTTGGCGTCCGTGTTGCCGTTGCCTAGCAGCGGTGTTCTCATGACTTAAAAGCACAGAGCATATCATGCATATGACTTCCCATGTCATAACCACAAGTTCACAAGTTCCATTTGAAGTCAGCAACAGTTCACAACTAGCTGGTGAACATAGTGTAGCACTTAGCTGCAGAGTTGGTAGAGACCAAACCAGAGCTAAAAGGAGAGTGAAAATTCAACAGGTAGACCAAAACATGCCTGCAAAGGAATGATAATGTTGCTTCATGCCTTCTGGATGTGTAAATAGGCCATTGTTAGCTGTGTTTACAGCTTGTTGTACTGCTCCCAGGTGGCTGGAAAAATCAGTGGTTTAAAAGGTTACTTCACCCCAGACTCATAATCCACTCAATATGTACTCACCTCTATGCCGATGTGAGGTCGACGCCATGTTTACATCCTACCTGCTACATGCTACAGTTGACATTTCGGCTAAAAACATGGCGTAAATGGCGTCTTTTAATTTTTAATGTCGCGGCTCGTGGACACTTGGATTACACCACACGAGCAGGATGGAGACATTTTGTGTTTGTTTTGTGATCTTTCTTTTTTTTTTACATTTACATTTGATCTCCATTCACTGCTACTACAGTAGCTGCAACCCTGTTTTCTGCTGAAACTCCAGGATTGTTTTGTGAACTGAAGATCTTCACCCATCTTCACATCGGCATAGTGGTGAGTGCATATTGAGTGGATGATTATCTAAGAGTGGAATATCGCTTTAAAGGGCAGGTTAAAGTGTGTTCCATCTATGATCCATCATGTTTGAGCTGTAAAAGTCAGTTAGTTGTAAGAAATTAAATCTTCTCAGGAAGATAAGTGGTTAAACAGTCTGCTGAAGAAAAAGCAAGTCATGTTAGAGGAAGATACACAGCAACTCAAGGCCAAAAATTTACTTTTTGTTTATTTTGTTCCACAACTGTCCAAAATTCTACCATCAACTATCTCAGACTTAACAACCACTGACCCAAATTTAAGCTCCTTTTTTCATTTTCTGCGAAAAGTTCAACCTCTGCCCTCTCTATGGTTTTACAGACTCTTTTGACTCTCTTCATTGTCAGTTTTCACATCCCTCCTGCTCATCTCTGAGCTCCTCCACTCTGGTCCGTATGGATGCAGCACAAAGCATGCTGTGTTGAACTGCTGCCTGTCCTCTGAGAGCCAGACTTGCTTTCTTAGCTGGAGAACATAAGTGTTGACCCCAAGACAGAACCCTTTCTCCCCTACTGTGAGTGACAGCCCTGCTTGAAATGTGGACACAGGACCTTGTTGCCCCCAGTGGGAGGTAAGGGGCACGCTCCCTCACAACACTGCAGTCTGGGTGGGCTCAATCACGGAGGACATCTTCCGCTGGTGGTACAGTACATGCAAACATCTCAAATGTGAATCAGTATATTATGTTACGGCGAAAGCGCCCACCGTTCGGCCTGCAGGTTTTGTTTGTGAAAAAAAATCTAACCTGCTGTAAGTTTTTCAAATTAGCCATGCCAATTGAATTTCTTGTTTCTTTGCTCTGCAGATTAAGCCTGGTTTGTAAAACAAGAACATTAAATAATCAAACGTCGATTTTGGCCCGTCGAAGAAGAGCTCTACACACAACTCCGCCAATCCATAACATCGTATGAAACTCAAACTGACTCGCCGAATGTCTGCGTTTTAAAACAAGCTCACTCTCAGGCCAAAATCATTAGTAAAGTAATCCATCAGCCTAACCCCGACTCACTGACCCAAACCACAATGTCAGCCAACACAGACGGAGCCATTCACTGTTCAGAGGTTCCACAGAACTTATCTGTCAGATCACAGAGGATGAACTGCAGATAGCACAGAATGACTGACAACAGAGTCTCACAAAAACAAAGTCTAATACTTCCACTTTCTCTCACGCACACTCTGAGAAATAAAGGTGCTGACTAGAACCATAAAGTGTTCTTGAGCTTGTTCTCTTTGTAAAGACCTTTTTGGTTCATGTTTATAAAGGTTCCACTTGGAACCCTTTCAGAGAGCTCTGCCAAGAACCTAACATAAAGGGTTATACTTAGAACCATCTGTGAAAGTTTCTACCAAGGGGGTTCTACTGAGAACCTTCTCATATTCTAAGGGCTCTATCTGCAACACAATCGGGAGTGCTTACTGAGAACCTTGGTTCCATGGGTTTGTCAAGAGCACACCCATGGGGTTGTACCAGGAACCTTTTTTTATTCCAAGGGTTTAATATAGAACCCACCAAGGTGGTTCTACCAAGAACCTGTTTATATTTAAAGGGTTTTATCCAGAACACACTACAAAAAACCTTTTTATATTTTCAAGGGTTTAATCTGTAACCTACCCGGAGGGTTCTATGTAAAATCTCTTTATATTGCAAGGGTTTTATCCTGAAAACACTGAGAGGGTTCTGTGGAGAACCTTTTGTATTTCAAGCTTTTTGTCAAGAACACACCCGGGGGTTGAACTGAGAACCTTTACACCTTTTTATATTCCAAGGATTTTATCTATCTACATTTCAACAATCGCTGAAGCACTGTTTCTTCTTAAAAGGGTTCTTTGGATGAAAACGGTTCTTAATGGACCCCTTAGTTTTATATAGAACCCTTGACAAACCCTTTGAAAGGTTTAAAGGATCTTTAGAAGCAAATGATTGAACCTAAGCCCTTAAGGAAGAGCCTTTATTTCTAAGAGTGTAAGGACAAACCTCTACACTGGAATGACAACATCTTTGAAACCTCTCAAACTCTTTCTCCTGCTTCTCCTCTCGACTTCGGCGCACTGCTCGAGGAAACGGCGGTTACACTAAACCGGGTTTTCTTTGGCCGGAACAGAAGAGGCTCGCTACACACCGACCACTTATTGCACCAGATGCCAGTCACGGCCCGCTGATGTTTTTGTAGAGAAGTTTGGTGAAATGTCAGTCTTCTTCGTTCCCCCACTCAGCGTATATATATGCTTAAAAATTAGCCACTTTGTTAGCCCTTGAACCTCACACATCTTCTGAATGTATGTGATTCATAGGTGGGTAAGTCAGCCAGCGTGCTGCATTCAGGGTCCAGGTCGACTTTGCCAAAATATGGCATGGAAAAACTTGAATAAATTGAGTTTAATGGAGTCTTTGATGCAGCTATTGTTGGCTAAAATAGCAGAAAAACCATAATGTATAAGTTTTAATGATGGAAATAAGTTGTTTTATAACCCAGCATCAACAAGTCACATACTGTAGGTATTTAAAGTGGGAGGAAAAACTGTGCTCTGAATCTCGCCAAGTATGAAGCTGTGTGGTGTACAAACAAATAAGCCCAAACAAGTCCAAATAAAGCAAAGTACTTTGGCTCCATTTATATAACTGGGCCTCTTACAGTTGGACTGGCCTCCTCTCTTTGACTTCCTTTGATGCGTCCAGCCCTGCGGTGTACTCAGATCCCATCAGACAGGCAGACACAAACTAGATACAGTGCACCTGAGCTGCTGAGGCCACCACACAGAGCAAGTGGGGAGATGTACTGGTATGCAGGAAAAACCAGCTCTATTTCAAGCTCTTCGAAATCGCAGAGAGGGTGTCCTTGTAATACCATCCGTCATATTTACTCCACGAGGGCCCGAGCCCACCCCCTCTTCAAACAAGCCCTCTGGATTCGAATCAAACATCTCAATAAGAAGAGGGGAGGAAAAAAGAGGCTTCACCATGCTGATCAGCACTCAGAGATCAACAGAGGGCAGAAGTAGTCCCTCGCTAACCACATGATGTTGCTCTTCAGATTTTGGTGAATCACTTTGTTCAGAGCAGGAGGCCGGCCTCTGCGCCCTCTGGGTCCAGCCAGCTCGGCAGCCTGTCAGCCAGTCCGACTCTTAAAGAGGTATTTAAATGTGCGCCTGCAGCAATGCGCTCACTCAATGACCTCTTTATTTGTTAAAATAGATTATTTTAAATAAATTACAGAGCACTTTCACTGAATAAACAGAGACTTTGGGGCTGCGGCCTGCGTTACATACTTACCACAGCCACAGAGATCCTAAATGACTAGTGAGCTGTGTAATCGCCTTTGATTTCACTGATAGGACTCTGATTCTTCGGGTAAAAGAGATGGAGCCATTGAGGAATCTGAAAGGGGACACCGCTAAATGGGGGGAAAGTCTCGTGTGGGGAATATGAACTTATGATGTTTCTAACCCCGCCATGTCGACGGAGGAGTCCATTAGAAGAACAGAGGGGAGCTTGAGGGAGTCCTGTCATTTCTTCTCCCTGCAGCCTGAGAGGTTTAACACTCCTTCAGCCTGGGCCTGTGCCATGCCAGAGACGCCACCCCGAGAGAAGGGGAAAAAAAGCTGAGAGGAAAAGGCTCAGACCTCACTTCTTCTCTCGCTCTTAACCTTTCATTTCTTTTGTCCTGAGCAGCCAGTTAATCACATCAGAGGTTAGAGCTGCTCCAGATGAAGAGAGGCTTCTCCTGCACCACTCTGACCACGAAACACAGCATGAGGAGAAAAGCATTTTGTGCAATTCGAGGCCACTTCCTAATTAGTTAATTTCTCCACGCATTGCTGGTATGCAGCCTTTTTTTGAGAGTGTTATGCAAAAGGTGGGAAATGCACACTCTCACTCTGCTCTGTGTCCGTTTGCAGCTAATCTAGTGTGGCAGGGCCCAGTTATGCCTGGATTACTGTTGCCCAGAAAGAGATCTAGAAATAATAAAATGACAGGGAAAATGCTGGCGGACCAAAGCAGAGAAAGCATGAAGAAATTAGGTTTGATTAACCTTATGAGTGCTTGTTTCAATTCTCACAGGTCTATTTATTTTTGAACATGTGGTCGACATTCCTACAGCGGCACATTTCCCGGCACGTCTATTACATCTAATCTGTAAGTGGTTCCAAAAAAAGAGAAAAGAGCTGCATGTATGTGCATATACGTCATACAGGCAATTTTCAAAATGGACATATGAAATGGTAATATGGCACTGACTGTTATTCATCAGGCGTGCAGAGATTGTAAATAGTGTAAACTCAGCAGAGAAATGATCCAACATTTCTTTGTATTGTGGTGCATTATTTATATATACTCATAATTAATCATCAGAGCTGCAACTAACGATTGTCATTATTGATTAGTCTGCCATGTATTTTCACTAATAATCATTAGACTATCTAGTGCTAGAAATTTGTGAAAAATTATTTTTCAGAGCTCAAAGTGAAGTATTTAAATAATATAAAATAGAAGCGACCCAAAGATACTCAGAAACTTTCATTATGACCAAGAAAAGCATCATATCATTTCATTTGAGAAGCTGAAAAAACAATTAATCTCTCATGTTTGTTGTTTTTTAATTTTCTGTTGATCAACTAATCCAGTAGTTTCCAGCCTTCTTGACCAGCGACTCCTTGTTAGTTATTGTTATTCAGTTTATTCAACAATTTCTAAAGAAAAAAAGCAAGACGCAATTCTGCAAAAAAGACAGATTTAGTGATTTCATGATTGAAATATCATTTTTTTTTACATCAAAGGTCAGATGGTTGAGAAAGAATGATAAAAGACCTGAACCAGGGGCGTAGGTTTCGTTTCGATATTGCAAGTTTGACATTAAATGAGCGGTCTGGGGGAATTTTGAGCATATTTCCTCCATTCTGGAGATTTTTATGCCCTAATTTGTGCCTTTGCTAGCTAAGCTATCAGTCACATTAGCAGTTCTTCAAGATAAAAAAAAAGTGTGGGGAGTCAAATGTACAAGTGTTCGTATTTTCAATAATGAGGCAGACGTGTCCCCTCCATCCCCCTTGAAATCTGTACCTATGACCCAAACCACCTGCAAAAATATCATCATTATGTATATTTAAAAATACAAGCTGTCCCACACATAGATACAAACTGTCGACAGCGATGCTGCAACTAAATTTATCACAAACATCCAGTTTAATAATCAGTTTCAGCGAAGATAGACCAGAGAAGTCTATATGTTAATTAATTTCTTCCTGTTGTTCGTGAATCTTGACAACACAACCTGACGTCTGCAGACGGCTGGTTAGCTAGTGTTAGCAGCCCAGCAGGTGGAGCCAGACTGAACAAAGAAGCATCCGCACACTGTTCAGTCGACTTTGGTGCAGGGGGGGTCGCATTAACCAAATATTTTCTGTCGTTGACTGAATTTTTTAACAATGATGGAAAAATCTGATTGCCATCCAGAACTTTTACAGATTAAATTACCTGAAGTGATTCACATGCAGCACCGTCAGTTAAAGCACATTGGACAGGAAACCAAATCTGTGAGAGAAAGGTTCCCCTTGGAGCATGTGGGCATCATCGCTCGACACTCCCCTCAACATGTGCTGACAACACGCTACTGTCTGGAGGCCATGGGAGCGTGTGCAGAAAGAGTGTATGCGGAGTGCTTGCAGGATCGGGAAATCTGGCGTTCAAAGACGCGTTCATATTTTTAGCATTCATATTTGCTTGTTATGGCACAATGACCGTCGTGTTTTTGTTTATGAGGGCATGGAGAGACCTCCATGCCCTCATAAATGTACAATCTGTAAGTTTTTTCTACATAGTAAATGTTAATGTGATTGAGTTGTTCTTAAAAATCAAATGCTAATAAATAGGTGATGTCACATTAATGTCATTGTTATTAAAAAATTAAAATTAAAATGACGGGCAATAATGGATTATGATGGAATTCTTCTGACCCTGTCTGTCGTGACAGACGGTGAGAAAGTCTAACACAACTCTAACACTCTCCCACCTTGACAGCAAACACAAACTGAGACCACAGATTAGTGTCTCATTATGCATCTCTGTTACGTTCACTAGGCGGTAACTGGAGCCAGCTCGCAACTGGAAGTCACAAGTCTTGTAAATTGCGAAAGTTGCCCGTACAGTGTAGTTTACAGTCCTGTTAATGTAGCAAGCTGTCCTCCCTGTTATTTTAAACTAAAAGTAACCTTTTAAAGCATGTTAGAATAGTTTCACACTGCAAACATTATATACATTGTGAAAAAAATGAAATCTGAATTAGTTAATGCAATATATAACCCAGCTCAACCTGTTCATCATTTTGCACACGTAGATTTACCTTCTGACCCTCATATTTAGGGTTTAATTTCAGCCCCAGTTGAGAGTATTAAACCATATTTGTGATTATTGATGGACGCTATCATATTTTTTAAAGCAAAATTGACCAGGCCTGATAAGTCAACCGACTTTACTGCTCAACTTGTCGATGCCAGAAAATGTGATTAGCTTTTTTTGTTGAGTAAGCATGTATGATTATGAATAATTAGAGGGAAAACTTAATTCATAAGCCATTAAGTGTTATGAATAGCAATTTCTGTGACTCTCTCAGTGGCTCTTTAAGGCCACTCTGAATGCGGCGCACAGAGCCAGCTCAGTTCTCGCTCTTTCTGGCAGCTATAATTGAGCCTAATAGCTGCAGCACAGACATAGGGAACCTCTTTGACACCTAGACCAAATTTTCTAATGAAACGATCAAATAAGCATCATCCAGCCCCGGCATATCAAAGCCACCGGCAGCTGGCAGCATGTCATAGTCTGACATTTGGGCTTTTTAAGCGCTGCCAGGCCTGTTTCCCTCCATGTCCTCTGGCCTTGTATTAACACTAATAATAGGGAAAGGTCCACAAGCAGAAGAGATGCAGTGATGAATGGAGGAGACTTTTGCCAGCTGCTGAGGAGGAGACGTTGGCTGATTGCATCTGTAATGGAGTGTGACAAGTCACAGGGTTGACGCTGGTGCGTGTATGTGTGTGTGTGAGAGAGAGAGAGAGAGAGTAAGAGAGAAAGGGACAAAAGGAGAGAATGGAAAATTGAAATCCTTCCACTGATTTCATTTTGACACGTCTTGTAAATACAGTGTGTGTAGAGCTGAAACAATTAGGTGATCGCCAGAAAATTAATCAGCAGCTGTCTTGGTAATTGGTTCATCTTTTTAGTTATTTTTTAAACAATGATTCCAATAATTTTTTTTAGTAAAATGTTCTCAGTTGTATGAAGGATGATGCTGATTTTGTTCTAATCTTATGTGGCAGTAAAACTTTGGATCTTTAGGTTTTGGTTGTTAAGTGCAGTTAAAAATTTAACCCATTAAATATGTATTAATAATTAATTAGTAGCATAGAAATGACAGCTATTGTGCCTCATTTGGCATTGTTTTCCCTGTCGGAGCCATTTCTTGGATAAGGAAATTTAAACTTAAAATTAGAAAGAAAAATAATAAAAAAATGAAAATGAGGGGGAAAATCGAAAAAACAAAACAAAAAAACTTGTAGTGTTTTCAACTATCAGTCAAGGAAAAAATTTACAATCCCGTTTGAGAATGTTGTTCAGACAAACCAAGGGATTTAAAGACGTCACGCAAGACTTTAGGAAATTACGATGGGGATCTCTTATTTTCAGACATTTAATTGACACAACTATTAACAGATTAATCAAGAAAATAATGGGGATTAATACCTTATATCACAGGTGTGTTTTTCATGTTTGTGCCAGTTGCTTTGTTTCTTCTCTTTGTCTGCACACAACTGGTGCACTTTGAAATCTCAGGACTCATTTTTCTCTTCTTCATGCAAATCTTGCACAAAAATAAGATTACGAATATAGAAAGGACAAGGCTGCTACTTTCTATGGTTTCTTTTTTTATTGACTACAAATCCCACGACATGACCAAAACCAACAGTACTACCGTCCATATCCTGACTGTGGCATCTAATCCATTTGTATGTACTGAAGATGTTCAGCATATCTTAAAAATCATCCCAAAAATACTGACTGTACTGCAGCAAGAGAACGTGAGATTAACTCACAATAAACTACAGCAGTTCAGTGACGTGTTTTGAATCACTGGAGCAGATGTTGCATATTAACATAGTTCATCATTTTACAAACTTCTTTGTAGAGTTGAAACTGTTGTTGTTGTTTTTTCATCCTGTGTGACATTTCACCAGAGTACATTTGGGTTTTGGAGTGTTGCCTGGACAAAACAAAACAACATTACCTTGGACTTTAATTAATCAATTGATAGTATAATTGACAGATGAATCGAAAATTAAAGCAACATCCATCATAGAAAGACACATAATTACATAATTCAAAAGTCTAGACAAATCACAAGGACAAATGGTACAAGTGCTAGAGCAAACATCAACAACAACAACAACAACAACAACAAAAAAAGCTAAATGCTGAATAAAGAGTTAGATCCCTTTTCTATTCAAGGAAATGAGAACCTAAGTTTGTATTTTTAAAATATCAAAAATAGAATTACATGAAAAATTTTAGTTACAAACACCGTGCAAAATAATTCAACTAAATGCATTTAAAATGTGCTTGTGGGGAATGGGCCACACATCTAAATGACAGCATCGCTCAAATAAAGGAAAATAACATTAAAAAGCAAAAACAATCATTGCACTTTGTCAGTGTCTTTTCATAGAGCTTAATGTTGTTGAATTCAGACCAAATACAAGAAGGCAAAATGATCTCTCAGAGCTCCTCTTCCTCAGTTTGAAATTGCAGCCCCAGCAGGAGTGCTCAGGCCTTTTCAGGAATCCCCAGTGGAGCTCAGGATGTCGTCAGTCCGTCGCCTGCTTATTTTTCATGCATCTATTGGGACCGAACACGTGCAGACCGGTGCCCACTTTTTCCCCTCTGCACTTGTTTGGTTACATTTGACTTTCTGCAAGATAAGAACCAGATTTAACTCTTGTAGCGCCGAGCAGCAACTGGCTTGAGAGGACGCTGACAGAGAGAGTGGCTGAAGAATGTCTTACGGGCGACGACTGTGTAGTCTGCTCTATCTCCGCGAGCTCGCCCCTATAATGTTACCTTTCAAGTGCTTTGTCACAGGAGAGAGGGCGAGATACTCTGGTTTGCTTCTCCTGTGGGCGACTCACACAGCCTCAGTGTTGTTTTAAGGGCCTTGTTTTAATGAGGTGTGTGTGTGTGTGTGTGCGTGCATGTGGAGAATAGCCACACACTGTTTATTTATGGAATATTTTCTGACACCTACTTACACCATTATCATCCCCTTTCTTGTAAAATCAGCGCTGCCTCTGAAGGTGCATTTATTCAGAGCAGTTTGGACAGATGAGCTGATAACAAAATGGAGAATTAGCCTCTGAAAATAAAAGGATATTGTACAATGACTGCTTTTAAATCTAGGAAAGGGCTACAACAGTTACTTGACTAATTGATTTTGAATTGCTTTATACATGTGAATATGTTCTGGTTTCTTTACTCTTCTATGACAGTAAACTTGATATCAGTCAGTTGTGGGCAAAACAGAACATCATCTTGGACTTTAGGAAACACTGATCGACATTTGTCACCATTTTCTGACATTTTATGCACCAAACAACTACTCGATTAATTGAGAAAGTAATCAACAGATCAATCATCAATAAAAATAATCATTAGTTGCAGCCCTAATTTGAGATCAACATATTTATTCTCAACTCATAAACTAGTGTCCTAGGTGGTTCTTGTACTGTCTATACATGACACATTTTATATTTATTCACCACAAACAAAATGATTCATATGAATTCTTTTCACATTTAGTTTTTTTAAAAATTCCCCTCACAGATTTTTCTCCAACCAAAATACTCTTCAGCTGCTTATTCAAAATTTCACACAGCCTGACATGAAATGCATCATTTGACCATTCTTGTTTTATTTAGCAGAATGTATTCCAAATATAATTTATTAATTCAACATTGGGCACTTTGATACAGGAGGAGAATATTTCCACTGTGGTGACTGCAGCAGTAAAGTCAGTGAAGTGTCACACAGGAGATCTGAAGCTTGGCTCTTTTTCTCGTTTTCACGTCACATTGTCTCAATGAATAAGGAAGTCTATTCACAGCTGATAAATGAAAACAGTCTCTTGTGTAGCTGTTCATTTTTGGCTTGAGCACTGCAGGCTTTGCACATTTGTTCTGTCCTGAGTGAAGCTTTTTCATTTTTTTTTTTTTTAGCAGCTCTAAAGGCTTTTTATACTTTTTAAACTAGGGATGGAACATCTCTAAAATGTCAGAAAATAGTTAAAAATGTTTCTGTTTCACAGAGTTCATGGTGATGTCTTGTTTTGTCAGTCCAAAACTCAAAGATGCCCTGTTGAAATACTTGAAAAGAAAATCTTCTTCATTCATTTTACTGCATTACTGTGTTTCCTCGCCCATCAACTGCCACTGACATGTAAAACCTACTGTGAGCACCTACACATTAGGTTTGCATATAAACATAATTAAGAGACAGGGAGAAATTAATGTGGGAAAAAGTACAGTATTTCACTCAAGTAATGCTGGAGTATGTGAGTACTGAACAAGCAGCTGTGAAGTACAGTACTTAACCAGATGTACTTAGTTACTTTCCACCTCTGCTTACTACACAATATACAGAAAAAGACAGTGTAGAGTAGTTGCTTAATGGTGCTGTTCAAGACTTCTGTCTCTTCATTGCAATTTATTTTATTTAACCAGAATAATCCACTCTCTGTGTTTTACACTGCTTTCCATGGAGACCTTAAAAACAAACAGTAAAACCGGTCATGGCGGTATGAACGCCTGTAGAATAGTTTGTTCCTCAAATGATGCAGACCCTAAAAGTGACAATTCACTCTTCAAATGCCGCTGTTCACACCAAAAGGGTTTTCTTTAAGCACACCATACATTTAAGTGTGTGAGTGGCATATATTCTAGTCAACCTAACGCGAGCAAACTGCTCCCTCTGTCCGTCTCTCATCCGCCTCTTTATCACTGTTATTTGTCCTGACTCGTGTTCTTGCAGAGCCGGCGAGGATAGTTGTCTTATTCTTCTCTGTTTGGACAAGACCTCCTCCCTAACACCCCCTGATTTGCCAAGGGCTCTGCACAATTAGGAGTTCAAACAATTTTTTAACAGGTAGGGATTTTTCCAGCCCTTCACTCAGCCTCCGCTGCTGACTTTTATTGCCCGAGGCTATCAGTTTGTCACTGTGGGGGCAGTGGACAGGTAGGACCGACTCAAAAGGCAAGGAAATAACTCTAATTCTCTGTTTGACATTGACAGAAGTCCTCTCTCTTTCTTTCTCTCCACTTTCTTTTCCCTCTTCACCATCTGGCACAGCTGCCAGGAGACGACTCGGGCTGTGACCCCGTTGTCAAGGACACAGATGGGAATTAGGAAAAGTGGACTTGTTTCAAACAATTATAGAAATTACTTTAATATCTTAAAACAAAAAGACGGAGAAATATATTTATTTGAGATGTTGACTGTCAGCTTGAATTTCCACTCCAGTGTGTGTGTGTGTGTGTCTGTGTGTGTGTTTGTGTCTGCGGGTGTTTTTGTGTGACAGACAAACTCAAGTAGAGGATGATGTGGAGATTTGTGTCGGCCAGGTGTGTGTCGTATCGGACTTAATCTTTTACTTTTTTTAAAAATCCTTTCAAACATAAGCACCTGCCCGAGACTTCCAGAGGAGCGGGTCGTGACCTCGAGCCTCCAACCCTGAAATGGACACCGACTAATAGAGACCCGTCTGTTAAATTGTAATTGAATGTTACATGGCACTCTGAACTCAGAATGGTCTTTATTTTTCCCGTAAGCGTGCAGGATTTAGGCAGACGCTCCAATGACAACTTAATTTCATCACTGAGGAGCAGCTCCGAGTGTTTTTGTTCGAGCCTCTCCCTCAAAATACGGCCCTTATTAATGATAATTGGCGAAAAGGTGACACATGTCTGACTCTTGTTTATCTTACATTTTAGATAATTTGAGGCTGCACTTTTTTTCACAAGGACAAATTAAAATTGGAACAAGTCCCAGCACACAATGTCTTTTTCATGCAAAAATAACCAGTGCTTTGTCGTGTTCACACTAGGGCTGCTTTTATTTCACTCTCAAGGAAGAAAGTATCTCAGGTTTTAAACTTATGTAATATGAAAGTATTTTATGGCTTTGTGAGAGTCAGCAAAGAGATGACTGAAAATTCGAGGAGAGAGAGAGAGAGAGACGGAGAATGACATTCAACAAAGGTACCTGCAGAACTCAAGCTGAGGACACTGCAGATAAAATATGGATTTAGCATTTCTGCAGAATCACAGACCAAAGTTATGATTCAAAGCCACTGAAGTTCTTTCAGATAGTGAATTGCTTTGCTCCGGCTGCATGCAGCTTGAAGAAGAATTACTGATATTATTAATCAAGAATACATTTTGAATTATTCAC
The DNA here is from genome assembly GCA_027495735.1 of Lutjanus campechanus. Taxonomy (NCBI): domain Eukaryota; kingdom Metazoa; phylum Chordata; class Actinopteri; order Lutjaniformes; family Lutjanidae; genus Lutjanus; species Lutjanus campechanus. The sequence continues at coordinate 15,974 of JAJHUR010084984.1, forward strand.
AAAGCTTCCTGTGGGCCACAGTTAACCCACCATAAGGTTCAATTTAGGCTGCCAGATGTTTCCAGGGTTCAGCGTTTTGTTTTGTTTTTTTTTCACTTGCCTGGTCAGACAATTGGGTAAAAAATCTTCTTGCCCAAAGTCAATTTGTACTTGCCCCTGTGGAAAATCTTTTTATTTATTATTGGTTATCAAAAAAACAACAGATTTTCATGTTTAATCTAGGGCTTAACATCTCTGAATTGCCAGAAAATAGTGAAAAATGTCCATGTCCATGTCCAAGTCCATGGTGATGTCTTGTTTTGTCAGTCCAAAACTCAAAGATATTCCGTCTAATAACGGAGGACAGCAGGAAATTTCCATATTTCAGAAGGTGAAAGCAGCATTTTTTTTTTGACACATTTACATGAAAAATAACTTTAAACATGAATTAAAATAGTTTAATAGTGTAATTCTTTTTTACCACTTGCCCCGGGCAGGTGCGCAGTCCTTTTTGTTGAGGTCTGGTTTCTAGTCGAAAAATTATAAAATTATAATATCAATGTCTTTTTTTTGTTTTGTTTGTTTGTTTGTTTATTTTGTGAGCTGAATTTACTCTTAAAATATGTAAGATCTCTAATTATTAGTTCAGTATTATTACAAGTGATACTTGAGTCAGTCACTTAAGGGAACTTAGGATAAACAATTTTACATCTTAACAGTTCAAAAGGTGTTTACTTTTGGCCCATGTCCCACCAGTAAGTTTCAGTTTAAGCTATAAGCTTATATGTTTCACTAAAAATAGCAATACCCCACCATAAAAGTACTGCAATACTTGCAGTGCAAGTAAAAGTAAAGTAATTAAATAAAAGTACCAAAGTATTATCAAGCTAAATATATTTTAAAGTACTCATTATGTACAGTGGCCTCTTTAGATTATTGATATATTAAACTGTTAACAGTATTTTAATTGTGGCGCTGGTCCTCAAGCTACAGAACTATTATTTAAAGAGGAATCAGTCCTGTAGTCATGAATGATGTGGTGCTTGTTATAGTATGATTTTTATTGATTGTGTCAGTGCTGATTTATATGCATATATATATAAGAAAGTTGAGTTAAAGGCGTGTGTGTGGTGGGGTCGGCCAATTATTAGCCTTCCCAGAGTCTCCTTAGCTGAGTTATACCCTATGAAAGGTTTACCTTTAGAAGGGCGGTCTGAACCACTCGTAAGCTGTTCTTTAGTGAGCTTTATCAAGCTAACATTATGCTTTTCAAATGGGCAGATGCAGTACAGCACACATCTAGGCTACTTTCGCAAATTATATCATTAGTTTAAAATTAACTTCGTGAAAAATAATTATGAAAACAACATTTTTGTTCATAAGAGGTCTATACTTACCATGATGGTAGCCTAATAGAATATAGGACCTCTCCATAACACTAATCCAATTTGTGACAAATTGTGGATTTTGTTTTTTTTAATGGAGTGGAGCAAATTGAGGACATGGCTTTTCTTACTGTCTGGTTAGGCTGTAGTAGCCTGTACCCTAAATGGAGCCTGAGTGCTGAACACTGCCAGCAGAGGAGCACAGTGCTGACATAGACCACATATACACGCACGTGTGCTCATGCACACACAGACACACTGCAATTAAACGTGGATATGCTGCTACAGGTGTGTATTGTGCGACAACAACAACTTTGTGTTGTGGTTTTCTCATTTATCCTGGCCGTTCAAGAAGTCTGACTGTGGCTTATATGTCTATAATCATATATGTTATATATTTTGTAGGCTATAGGTTACATATTTATTGGAACTGTTGTAAGGTCTCATCTGGACTCTTAAATAGATTAAGTAGATGATCTGTAGTAGGTAGCTTCCTTTACTGTAATATTAGATTGAGTTAAAATGATTATTGCAACACTTGTTGTGTTAAAATGTCATTTATGAGCCTATACAAGTGATCAATCACTGTGTGCACCACGGTGAAAGACAGCTTACAGCTTACAATGTACCTTCGCAGCTCTTTCCTAAGGTCACCTGCCCTGCTAAGGGATAGGAAACACTCGTGGGAAAAGAAGTTCCTTTACTAAAGGATACCTTAGAAACCTTCATAGAATACTACAGTACATGAAAACTGGGAAACGTGGCCCAGGACAATAAGTCTATTTTATGCTTGAAGGTATTTTATCAAAGTCTTCTGTTAGAGTTTTTGTTATTATATTTTTACACCAAGATTGTCATTTTTACTGCAAATGTATGTCAGTTCCAAATATTATACCT